>OU383774.1:60425088-60702588 GCA_910950805.1 Acrocephalus scirpaceus scirpaceus | reverse complement strand
GCAACTGGGTCATTAAAGACTAAAATATATTAGGATTTTTTTAGTTGCTAATGAAATATCTTGAAAGCTGCTGAACAGGACAGATGACTCTTAAAGCTAATGGTAATTCACTGAGGCACACTATAATCTATAGGAAAGTTCACCTCTGCACTGTTCCTGTCCAGTTGTTGTCTCAAACAATTATCAGCAAGTTATTGTTCTGGTATGAGCCATGTCATGCTTCAAAGTGAAATGAAAAAAATTAATGAGGCTGCTTGAATGCTTGTTAAGTAGATACAGTTATGCTCAGTTATGCTCTCAACATTCTTCACTATGACTGTTGAGATTGAGGCAATGTACTCTAATGAGACCATGCAAACAAATGTGCTGATTGACAGCTCCTGCTTTAGCAATAAAAAATGTTGGCTAAATTCATATTTTGTTTCAGCGTAATCCTTGAAGTGCTTGTGCACATAAGGACTTTGAATTTAACTTATACTGTGGACCATTATTGTGTTTTTCTTTATTCAATTATGTAAATCTACTTCACTGCTTTTATTAGAAACTGTGTATGATATTTAGTGATGATTGCAAGAGAATCATGCATCATTTAGTAGTTATAGCAAGGAAATACTGAGGGGGTTTATATTTATTTTTGCTGGGAAAAGAAGACAGCACCTTTTCTAGCAGTTATTTTCAAAAAAAGACAGAGGACTTTGTTTCATAGATTCATTAGTCCACTACCAATGATATACAGAAACACTGAACAGTTTTTCTACAAAATTATAATCAGAGACATGGTGGTAGAATAAAGAAAAGGAGAGTGAAGTGTGTGTCAGATTCAGCATATGAAAAGTAAATTATGCTAGACAGTAGATAAAATTTTGGGTTTTTTGAGAAGATGACAGTTTTTCTAAGCAAAACAAATCTGATCAGTTTAACCTCTGGATTGCAGTAGGACGATGTATGTACCAATATTAATGAAAAGTGGGATTAGCTACAGACTTCTAAAACAGTTAAGAGGATGTAGGGAATATTGAAAAAAGGTGCATTGGACTATGAGGCTATAAGTACAGTTTCTGAACGATCAGTTTTGGAAATAATTATTTATTAAATAGTCTCAATGGTTTGTTGCATATGTTAAGAAAAGGCTGAACTTTGTGATGGCAGAGTTTGGCAGCATTTTCAAATTCAAGAAGGCCAGGATGTTGCAAAAGCTGGATAAATAGAAGAAAGACAAATTTGAGAACAAAGTCAAATACTTAAGTATGATTGGCAAATTTTATGTTGCCTTTAAGTCCTGTTAATTCTGAAAGAGCTTGGTCTATTCAAGTGCATTTCAAGTAATCTCAGGATATTAATACTACATGGAAGGTCTACAAAATCGCAGGACTTCTTTTATACAAAACCTTTAACTGTAACTTCACTTGTTTGTATTTAAACAGGACTTTTCTCACATAACAAACAAATTTTAGCATGTTCATCCCTTGTTCACATTGCTAAATGCTACTATATTTGCCAACCTGGTGTTTACCACTATGCTGTTGAGGCCCCAGCATGTACCTGATGGTTTCAGGGTGGCCAGTACAGAAAGCGGGACAGAAGATAGGTAATAGTCACTAAAACGTTTTGTACTGGCTTTGTGTGGCCTTGCTGGCATTCCTCAGCTAATGGTGGATTATGGAGACCTATAATAGCTGACTGACTATGTAAAAGTGGCAGAGTATTGGTGGTGTTTGAGAATAGAGACTGTGAGTGCAAGTGTAGCTATACCAGAAGAAAGCAAAGAAACCTGGTGATTGAACACCTGAGACAGAATCAGTGTGAAACAAGCTCACACTTCTTTTCTCCATTCAGATGCATTTGATATTGTGTAAGAGCGTGGCATAGTTCTGTTGCCTTCGCTTGTGGTCAGGGAATCAGAACTTAGTGGAGGTGCTCATGCTGGAAGTTTAGGTGTGAACGCAAACTTTAGGTTAGCATTAGGGTCTGTGATTTTTACGTCAGTTTATGTACATATGGGTATTTATATATATATATGTATTGATTGTTTACAAAAAAGAAGTAAATAAAGGTAAAGGAGGAAGAGCAGAACAAATCCTGGATTTCACAGAAATATTTCTAGTAGAGAAGCAGTGTCATTAATATATTTACAAGTCATGCTTTGTAATGTGACTTTTAGGTCTACTGTCCCAGACTCAAGGCAGATTAAATCACAGATGCATAGAAGCTGCTGGTATCATCAGGTGAAGAGATTAAATGGATTTAAAATATTTAATTAAAAAAAACCAAAGATCATGTTGTAGTGCTAAGATATTTTCTTATTTTTTAAGAAGAGCATTAGAAAGGGAAAAGAACTGTTTCAACCACAAGAAATAAGTAAAAACTAGTCATGAATAAATTTAAACTGCAGATTGGTTCCAGACAAGTAGTTCAGAGAGATTCAGGCACACTTACCTTGGGAATGCCTCTTTAAGGAAAAGACCTCAATATTTTGAAGATAGACCTAATAAAATTTTGAAAAACATATCTGCTGTGCTTGGTTTTAGGAGTGACCTTGAACTTTAGACCATGAGTTCCTATTTTACATTTATTAGATGACACAGTAGTTGCTATTGTTTGTTGCAAAAATTCACAAGTAAAGGATAGATTTGCATACCTTTATCTTCTCTCTCCTGCTCCCATACACCGCATAAGGTAAATGTTTGTAAGCAGCAGGTTTATCAGGGGTGTGTGTGGAAGAGGGTGGGTTGCACGTTGCAGTGTGAAATCCACTGTGATTTGTCTTTTATTTGGCTTGCCTCACAGATTTTCCAGCTCCCAGGGATTGTAACAAGGGGTAAGCAGTCTCACTCTGAACCCAGGCATGTAACCTGCAAGGCCATTGCTGCTTTCAGGCTGCTATTCAGCTAATGCTATCATCCTGGAGATCTACCTGCACTGTCTGGCTATATTTCATGTCTTAGGTTGGTAGAAGTGTCCCATCCTGATCTCCAGACCTCCTTCAGGTGGTTTGAGGTACTTTAGGGGCTAGTGTGGGAGTGCTCTTTATTATCTCTGATGCCCTTGGTTTCCTGCTTCTTTTGTAATTTGGCAGTCCGCTGCTGACCATGGCTCTTCATTCAGTTTCAGTCAGGATACACCAGCTCCTCCCTGGTAATCCCGGAGGATTGCTATTCTTGTCCATTTACCCTTTCAGTTTGGAGTCCCATGTACTGCTGTTTTGTGTCACAAGTTAATGATCAGTCCTTTGTCAGGTTGGTACTGCCCCTGCCTTTGTGGTTTGTAAGGCACTGACAGTGGTATGACGTGACAGTGGTAGCTTAGTATGTTTTTGTCCCTCTTATGTCACATCATTCATTCCTGCCCTTGTGCTTCCCGATGTATTCTACTTCCATGTCTTGGGGTTTTTTTGTGTAGTCACTCAAAGAATTAGGTTGAAAACCTGATCCAATGTTTCTCTCCTGGAAATATCTTGAATTGTTTTAAGTTAATATCAGAGGTTAATAAAAGAATTAAAAATAACATCAAAACACATAGAGTACCCTTTATATAACTGTTCAGCAAAAGTAGTTAGAGATTAATAATGCAATATGTGTTCTGCAGTGAAATTACTTCTACATAATTAATAAAAATTGTGTTTTTTGTAAGTTGAGGTATTGTTCATCTATAAGAATGTTTAGTAAAACTGATTTTGAGAGCTGGGTGCTGGTAAGACTATACAACACTATTTCACACAAGTGAAAAGAATTCCATAGTTTAAAGGAAGGAGATGAGATCTTGATGGAATAATTTCTCTGTCAGAAATGTATCTTCAACCTATGTGTTAACTTTAAATCTTACAATAACAAAGATCAAATCAATTATGAAAATGTCTCTCCTATCAGTCACAGTGTACTGTTCTGAGAGAAATGACCCTTAAAAATAAATGGTTAATTGAAAATGTGTAATTTTTGTTTATAATTTACCTGATGGCAAATTTCATGAGTTTGTTCTGTGCCATATTTCAGTAGCAGGCAAATCTGGTGCTGCTAGATGAGGGGAGTACAATTCTCTTTCTTGTGTGATAGTGTTTATATGGCTGCAGGGAAGTGCCACAACTGAAAACTAGCTTCTGGAATTCACTATACAGATAAAAATAGGAAAATGGTGAACAGCTTCTTTCAGATGCATTGCAAGCTTCTGCTCAGCTGGGATCACAGGATGGTGCTCTTTGAGAAACAGAACGTGTCAGTTCATTGATGCTGAAGGGAAGAGGCCTGAACGATGTCTTCTGCCCTGCTTCTGGTTACATGGTCTGCCCCACTT
The DNA here is from genome assembly GCA_910950805.1 of Acrocephalus scirpaceus scirpaceus. Taxonomy (NCBI): domain Eukaryota; kingdom Metazoa; phylum Chordata; class Aves; order Passeriformes; family Sylviidae; genus Acrocephalus; species Acrocephalus scirpaceus. The sequence continues at coordinate 60,698,301 of OU383774.1, read as the reverse complement.
TGGTGCTCATTTGATTACTCCACAAGCTGATTAAACTTGCTACTTTGATAGCAAACTTCCCTTCCCCCCATTAATTTTTCAGTCATCTTTGTCAGTTGAAATTTTTAAAGTGCACTGATTATTATGTTGCCCTTTTCATAAATTCTAGGAATATGCAAACAAGAGGAAAGCAGAGTGTGTAGGGGAAGGAATGGACTCCCATATATTTCCAGAAGTGCTCAACTATGTCTTCATACTGTGACTTTCAGAATTGTAGAATCGTTGGAATTGGGAGGGACCTTTAAAGGCCATCTAGTCAAACTCGTCTGCAATGGGCAGGGACATCTTCAATGACATCAAATTTCTCAGAACCACTTCTGGCCTGACTTAGAATGTTTCCAGGGATGAGGCATCCACCACTTCTCCAGGCAACCTGTTCCAGTGTTTCTTCATCCTCATTGTAAAAAATTTCAAATTTTATTTGAAAAATATATTTTCAAAATATATCTAGTCTAAATCAACCCTTTTAGGCTGAAGCCCTTGTCCTGTCACAATGACACTAATTTCTATAAGCCTCCTTTAAATATTCAAAAGCTGCAAGGTCTCCCTGGAGGCTTCTCTTCTCCAAGATAAACAAACCCAGCTTTCTCAGCCTGTCTTCGTAGAAGTGCTGCGGCTCTCTGATTGTTTTTGTGGCCTCCCTCTGGACCTGGTCCAGGAGGTTCATGTCCTTCCTGCTGGGGACTCCAGAGCACTCCAGGTGGGGTTTCACCAGAGTGGAGTAGAGAGGCAGAATCACTTCGTTTGATCTCTTGGCCACGCTGCTTTTGATGTAGCCCAGGATGCAGATGGATTTCTGGGCCACAGGTGCACATTGCCAGGTCATGTCCAGTCAGTCATTCATCCACCAGTATCCCCAAGTCCTTCTCCAAAGGTGAAGAAACTTGAATTACTAGATGTTCAGAGACTTCTAGCCTTTAAAACTCAAGGACTGAAAACATCTGTATTAAGTTGAAAGTTAAGATTATGATGAAGCAATTTTGTCAATGTAGTAAATTAAGATATGAAATTGAAAAAGATACTTCTGCTTATTCTTGTGAAATAATAATAACTACCAACCTTTTCAAAACTTGCACAATAAGAAGAACTAAAATTAGCTTGTATGTTGAACTTTGGTCTAGAAATAAGCCAAGTCCAGCTTCTATAAGCTATTTAGTGAAGTTAAAGAGTTTTGATATCAAACAAAATAATGAATTCTTCATTAAAAGAAAAAAAAAAACAAACTAGTAGACTCACTTAAAAAGCCCAGAGCATAGTTAAGGAAATGCAGAGACTGCAGCATATGAAACATATTTAACAGATGCTACATAAAATCTATAAGCAGCAGAAGCCACATCTTTGAGTGTCTCTTTTTCATGCAGTTTTCACTTAGGAGTATATGCTTGTATTTTAAATCTTAGGACTTCAGTAGGTTTCTGATTTTAACTGTTTTCTGATTTAGAGCTAAGGTGTTAAAATTTTCATACTATTGAATTTTAAGCATGGATAAAGATGTAATAAAAATACTGTACAGAAGTATGATTTAGTGCATCATATCTGTCTTCCAAAGGAAAAAAAAAGTGTAACACACCTTTTTTCCTGCTTTTATATGCTGAAACTCTGAATTATTTCTGTTTGACCAATAATGAATTTACCTCCAAGCTGGGCTTTGGTATAACACCACATTAGATCAAGAAACATGACTTCCATGGTCAGTAGAGTGAGTTTTAGAATAGGTCAATAAAGTGGACAGTAACAGATTGCTAAGACCAGCTGGTATTCACCCTGGACTTCTAAGGGAACTGAAGGATGAAACAGCTGAGCTATGAGCTGTGCTGTGTAAACTATTACTTGAACTTATGCCAACATCAGAGGAAAGGAAGCAAGGTGACAAATGTGATGACAGTTTTATAAAAGGCTTGAATATCTACAATTGCCAAAGTTGATACCAGTGGCGGACATATTGTAGATAATCAATGATAAATGGCAGAATTAGTTAACAATTTAATAAATTGCTGATATACTGACAAAATAGGGTTTTGGGAACTGTTAGGAAAGGAAAACAAAATAATAAATAAAAGTGTCATTGTAAAAGTTCAAGCTGTGCCAACATCCTGCATACTTTTTTTGGTTTCCTTTCTTCTTGCTAATAAAGAGTATAGTAGAGTTGCAGCAAAACTGATCAAGATTATAAAAATGAAACCTTTCTTTGCACAATATATATTTAATAAATGGAATTCCTTGCTGAAGGACTTAAAGTTAAAAATTTATTAGGTTTATAAGGCAATTACACAAACGTGTGGAAGAACAATCCCTCAAGGATTATTAAATGAAAAGATTTTGCTCTGAAATTCCACAACATATGAAAGGCAACTGTTGAACACCAAATAGTGGAGGGGAACAGTTGCCATTCCAGTTTGCAATCAACAATGTCGTGGTGTTTCTTGAATCAACTATGCTCCCTTTGGGTACAAGTGCACTCAGATCTGTTATTCAGCTTTTGAAGCTTTTGACACAAGTGATGGATCATCTTTGTAAGGCCCAAACAGCAAGATCTTGTTGGTAGGAATATGTCTTAGAATGGGGAGATCTGGAAACTATAGAATTATGTGTCTACTGGCACTAGACTCTGTTCTGCTGGGAACAGCAGTATGTTTTGCTTTTCCCTGTCCAGCGAACTCCATTGTAGCAGAAAGCTTGTTTCAGCCTCCTCTTTTATCTTTCCCCTCAGACAAGAATTAATGAAGTTTCAGATCTTCCCAAGACTTGAATCAGGCTTGGTTAAAACTTTCGGTTGTAGTGGGGAGCCCAGCAGGTGTTCAGATTGTAACTAAGAGAATGATTATTCTGATTTTGTATGCCATAATTCTGTGAACATTTTAGTTACTTCCTCATAAATACAACTTCAGGGTTGTTTTTGGTTTTTTGGTTTTTTTTTCAGAATTTTGTCAGCGATTGTTAGAAAATGTGAACATTTATTGTTCTTGATTTAGAATGAACTATTATTTCAAACAGATCTTTAACTGATGAGCAGTTTCTGATGCTAACAATTGTGTTGATACAGCCTCAGGTTGCTTAATTTGGAAAGCAAATATTTATCAGCTTCCTGGTTGTTCAGTGTTCAGGCATTTCTTTTCTGGGCTGTGCCTGCTAACCCTATTTTATCCTTGTTTTCATTAAAAAGAGCAAGGTTTTTTCAATGCTATTGTAAAACAACTTAGATCTAGTTCACAATTTCTTTTGTATTTTAAAGTAGATTGTCACAAATAACTGTGCTAATGAACAAATCAATTTGAAATACGCAAGTGGACCTGATGGCACCTGTGTAGTGTCATGGTCTATGGCATGATGGTGACATTTTTATTTTTATTTATTTTTTAATTTTCTTTTGAGACTAAAGGTTTGGTTTGGTGTGGTTTGTTGTATGTCATATTATAGGACAGTAGTCATGCAGCTGTTAAAACAATCCAAGTCTTCAAAAGTTTCTGTCCTGTCAGTCAAAAGACACATATTCCTTGTCTGGCCTTTGATTTCAACACTGGCATGGCCACACCTGGAATACTGCATCCCGCTCGAGGATCCCCAGTGAAAGAGAGACATGCACGTACTGGGAAAAGTCTGACTAAGGGTCAGGAAGACAGTGAAGAAGCCTCACTTCTGTGTGGAGAAGCTGAGAGAGAGCCATGAATGTTTAACATGGAGAACGGGAGGCGCAGGAGAGTCTTGCAGTTTACATAAATACCTGAAGAGAAAATGGGAGGAGGATTGAGCCAGACACTTCTCAGTAGTGCCCACGACAGGACAAGAGGCAGTGGCACGAACTGAAATACATAGTTCCTCCTGAACTTCACAAGCCACTTTTTTATTACTTTGAGGGAGACTGAGCACTGGCACAGAGTGCCTATGGAGGTTTTGGACTCTCCCTCCAGCCTTGGGGATATTCAAAAGCCACCTGGATACAGTCCTGGGCACCTGGCTGTAGATAGCCAGGTGTAGATAGTGTGAGTAAGGGGACTGGACCAAATGACCTCCACAGATCACTTCCAACTTCAATAGTGGTTGATAACAAGGTACTCCACATTTTAGCTTCAAACAACTAAGAAGTTCTGTAGGATTTATTATTTAGCTAGTACTTCATTTTCTATTAAAGATCTGTTCCTTTGATTTCAGATAATTTTTAGGAGAGGAAGACTGCAGGTTTTTTCAGTTGAATACCCTGCTATATGTGACACAAGATATCATTTAGTTTTAAGAATTAGAGTTCTATACAGATGAAGTAGGCATTTACTTTCATGACACTTGGTGTAGGTACATCCTTTGAGTCTATGACCCCAGGCTTGTTCTTTCCTTTTCCAGTGAAGAGAGAATGCAAGATGACTGTTGTCTTAGCTAAGAGGCTAGGAAAAGCGTAAGGTCACCTGTAATCTTCTGTATGCTCTGTTACTTTGTGACAAATAACTCTACTTAGTGACGAAATAACTCCACTGAGTATTCTGTGTAATGTAGTTTTCAAGTTTCATCTGAGGTAAGAATTCAGACTTTTAAAAATAAATGTTCAGATATATTCCTTTTGAAGCTTGTATTTCAAAGGTATTTTGTTTTGGTTTTTTCCACTAGGATGATGTATTTTAGAAGATTTTTTTTCTTTAGCATACAGATGCACAGACATGATTTTTCTTACAAAGATTGTGAGTAGCAGATTATATCAAGACCTGTGGCAGAAATAGAAATGTGTTCATTGCAATTCATGAATGTAGATTATTTCAGTTGCACCTACCAAGAATGTAGTTGTTTCAGAGTTTTACAGAGTAGCTCCCTAGGATCCGGTCCACAATTTTATGAAGTGCTGCTCTGCAGGCTTCCAACTGTAGTATTTGTAAAACAATCCTGTCACCACTCTTTTCAGGACCCTAATTTCAGTTAGGTCATTGCCACAGATGGAGGTAATTGACTACATTTGAATGTGTTTATGGATCTGAATTTGAAGGAGGCAGTAAAAGTAATCTGTCCAGTATCTAAAACTCCTTTGAAGTATTTGTGTGTGTGTGTTGGTAACCACATCTGTTAATTTTGGAGTCTTGTTAATAAGGATTTGGGGTGTGAAGATAAGAGGAACTGCAAAGGGTGGGAGGTGCATTATGTGTGTTTCAAAGTTCTGTAGCACTTTGTTTCTCAGCCTGAGAGGGCAGAGCAGGAGCATCAGATGAGGTACTACAGACAAAACATAGCTCAGGTGCTAGGGCCATGTGTGTGTCCTGCTGTGGGACAGATTTAGCATATAAACAGAACTTTAAAGGGTGTGTGGTTTTCTTGTTGTATAATAGCTGGAAAAAAAAAGTAATTTTGCAAAAGTTAATGCTTTAGTAAGATCAAACTTCTGGAACTGTGAGAACTGTCTGCATATTTTGTGATCCCCTGGTCTGCAGCAGCTGCCCACTCCCACTAGGCTGCTTTCTTTTTTTCCACTGTAAGCAGATGTTCCCATTTTCTTTCTTCTGTATACTTTCCTGCCTCTATTTCAGTGTTCTCCACAAATGAAAATTTAACTGCTTATTTTCTTCGATTTCCTTTTAATCTAGATTCTTACTTCACCTGTTCAGATATTTCTGTTCATTCCCCTCTGCTGTGGGATTTTTTCCCCTTTTTCCTTGTTGGAAATAGAGAATAGTTATGTTTCTTGGGATTTTGAGGGTGCTTTTTTTGCCACCTGTCATGGTTTAGGAGCAGTACTCCCTCATTTAGTGTCTCCCTCACACCTTCAGTGAGAGATAAAAAAGGCAGAGATTATGGGTTGAGTTAAAAGCAAATTGCTGGAAACAGCAATGAGATAAGAACAGTAACAGCAAAAATATTAATAACAAAAGTTTATAAAAAGAGAGTGATTTGCAGGTAATTGCTCACTGACTGGGACAGTGAACAAAATGGCGGACAGACCATCTACCCCCATGTTTTTCCCCCAAGACCAAGACAATGAAAAAAATGGCAGACAAATCATCTGGTCAGGAGCAGTGTTACCCTACCACTCCATTTGTCGCTTGGTTCCCTTGAAAAGGAATGCCTCCTCCTTCCCCCTCTTTTCCAGGAAGCAAGAGAGAGACCCATCTCCCTCCTCCCTGGCCATGAGGTGAGATGGGATTGAATAGCACAGTGTCTTGGCCGTCTCCAGATGGCTCTACGTGACCTGTGTCCTTGTCCGAAACCGGGGCATAAGCAAAGGAAGTAAAAATTTCTAGAGGCAGTAGAAGGTATCAGAGTTTTCAGTGGAAAGTGCAACATTGCAAACTAGCAAGAAAAGTAATACATGTCCTCTGCTTCTTATTGCTGCCAACTACATAAGGACGTGACCTGAATTCTGCTGAAGAAGTATCATGTAAGTTTGTGGTAATTTAGTTTGTTGCATAATTGTAGAACTCTACATACAATTCCTGCATGAGTCTCCTAGAGTAGATATGTTCTGTGCTTATGTTGTTCCTTAGTGTTGCGATGCCTTAAGTAGTGCTATAACATTGTGCATAACCCCCTCCTGGGTGAAAATTCCTGAGGCTATTAGCCAGTTCAATTGCAGCATTGTTTTTGATTTGGAAGTAAGGAATTAAGTAGTGCATGTTTAACTGTTAATTCTTTTTGCATGTTTGCGTATCTGTATTATCTCATTTATAAGACTTAATGAATAAATTTTGCTTTCTAGTGCTGGAAGAGGCTAACTTTTTTATTATTATTTTTTTAATTTCTGCCCCTATTAGCATCCAATTTCAGGCTGTCAGGGCACATTTAAGCAACTTAGAAAATTTAGATAATTTAACTTCTTTTTATTGTGACTACAAAGGAAATGATTTTGTTTCTTGAAAAATTCCAAGGTAGCCATAAAACATTTTACTGTATTTTCATTAAAACATGAAAATTGCTTGGAACCTGTGCTACAGGGATGTATAGGTCTTCTAGGAGAATCTGCAGTTCTGGAGCTGATAAGACTTTGAGGCAACCCAAAAGTCACATTTTTAAGAGTCATTATTTTCAGTGTATAGTTGAAGAAGTTAAGAAATTCGAGGGGTCTGTTAAAGCGTGTAACTGCAGGAGAAAACAATCGTGATTCTGGGATCTGCAGCTACTTGACATACCCTTCTGGATTCCGTAAGGGCTCTGCTTCAAGCTTAATCTGAAAAAGTGAACCTTTAGTGGTAACCTTCTTTTTATCCCGTAGCTTTAATGTCATTCTATTCCTTTGGAATCTGGGCTATAGAGTTCACACACTGGTGGTGAAATCCTACTTTTGCTTTCACATGTATAGTAAAGCAGGGTGTGTATTTTCTCCTGGTACAGGAGAGTGCTAACCGTTCTGTTAAATCTGTGCTAAAAGAAATACAATGCCAAGCAGATTTTTTGGGTAGACTGGGAACAGACAACAGAGGAGAACTGTGGCTCTGTAACCCACATCCAGGACCCTGGTTATCACTGGGACAGTCCTTCTTCTAAGGACTACTTTATGTCTTAGCTTAATGATTTCTTTTCTGCAGAATACAGGTTCTTTTCTGCACTGTGGTGTGTTCTCAGGAACACACTAGCAGGTGTATATTATCAAAAGTGATTTAGGACCTGATTCAAATTTGTGTCTCCTCCTACTTGGAGGGGACTTGAATCTGGTTCCTTCAATGCCTGTGTCAGGTCTTGAATTCCTTATCTCTGGTTGTATCTTAGATAACAAAGCTCAAAGACCTGAAGAGGTCATTTAGTCTGTGTCCCAATCCTTGGCAAAATTTATCGTGCTTTGAAAAACATTTTTTAAGAATGATGTAGCTCTTAAATATCTCTCATAGCATTTTCAGAATTAATTTCAGCTTAGGGAAATGTCTTCTTGATAATTCATGCTTACGTCTAGTTTTGTCAAGCATCATCACTGAGCTAGAAATTTTAATCCTATGTCTCCTTGACAGGCCTTCTCATCTATACCTATCTCCTTCGAAAGTCAGTAGCACATAATGTTATTGTAGCATATTTTCTATTCTCAAATATTTGAAGCATGTATAACTTAATTTGGAACAATCATACTGTAAAAGCTTGGAAACTAATTTTATTAGTGAAATAGTATAGAGAATTAAATAAGCGGTACCAATATATTTGGTAAATAACATTTGACAGTGAAGATTTGTGCTGGGGAGAGGAAGAAGGAAAAGTTTTAAAAAAAAAAGGATATTTTGTATTATGCATTATTGTAAAATAATACAATACCAGATCATATTTAAGGAATGATTTGTGTGGTTTTCACTTTTTAGTTTGTTTGCATAATAATTCCTACTAATACTTTATCAAGCCTCTGTTGTTATTTTAAGTGAAATTCTTACAACAATGTGTGACTAATGAGAAATATATTCAGCTTACACAATGTATTTGAGAGAACCTATTTGTATGAATTATTAAAAGAAAGAATGAGCCAAAATCTCCAGCAGTGTTAATATATGTTTATACAATCACTTTGTCTTTGTGGTATTTTGTAATAATGTGATTACATCATATATTCAAACATACATCTTTTTGATGGGGGAAGGAAAATAGATCTCTGTATATATCTATATGCTGTATAGGTATATAACAACTTATCTATATTCTAAGGTAATGTTAATTTTTTAATAAGCTGGTGATCTTTGATAATTTTGGTGCATATAGTTAGACAAAAGCAAACACAAAAGTAGATAGATATCTTAGTATTGAGACATATTGCCATGTTTTTTAGGATTTGTTATTGTTAAAATCCCATTCATAATCCTAGCCTGGCCAGGGTAACCGGAGCATGTTGCATGATATTTTAAATATGACTGAATTTGTACAATTAACATTAGCATTTTTATTCGGGTCCTATATATTTAAAAAAAAAAAAAAAAAGTAGTAGACTAACAAGGTGACAAATTTGACTGAAGAGTAAAAGTTTTGGAATACAAGCAATACATGCAAAATCTCTCAATCTTTTGTCTGTGTATTTTATGATCTTTTCTCTGCGAATTGGCTATGCTTGATAGCAAATATGCTTTCTCAATTCATGAATGTTTCCTCTAAATATTAAAAATTACCCATGATTGTATTTGTGTTTACTTTGATAGTAAAAAGAGAGGAGGAGGATTTTGAAGAAAAGAAATCCATTAAGAAACGAATCAAAGAATTAAAAGTTTTGGATCCTAAGATTGCACAGAATTTGTGTAAGTAGATTCTGTTAGTTTTTTGGTTTTTTTTCTCAGAGTAATGTTTTAATGTTCCATAAGAATGCCTTTCTCTCTTGTGTGATTGCCTGGTAACCTCTTCTTGTTTAAAATGTGTTTAAATACATGCGTATTGTTTTTAAGCCCAAGCATGTGAGTTGACACAACTGAAACACTTAAAAAGACCCCAAAAGCAGTTAAAGATTATTCCTTGTTCAAGACTATATATGTTGAAGAGTAAGTATACAGCTATGTATCTAATCCATCTGTATTTTCAATTAATTCATCAAGGAATCCTGGACACCCCCCTTCCCCTGCATGTCCCCACCCCTTGTCAACAAACGGATGAAAATGTCTGCAGCATGTCTGCCCATCTCATGAACTTTATAGAAACTAGGCAACACTTGGTATTATGGAATAATATGCAAACAAAGAAAATTAAGTTTTGATGGAGAGGAGTTCTAGGAAGAATAGGTTCCTAAATGCCAGCAGAGATTAAATAAGAAATAATTGTATTATGGTGACTAAATAAAGAGTGTTTATAAGAAAATTTTGTTTTCTGTTTCTCTGGATTTGGTTTGTCATGGTGCTTCTTTAAGAGAAGGCTCTGACAGAACTATTGAAAAAATTATAATAGCCACCTCAGCGCAAAATACTATAATAGCAGTGATTCTTCTGCAGAGTAGACTTGTCTCTAACTGCTTATGGAAGTCTCCTGTGATGCTGGATGTTGTATATAACAAATGGATATGGAGAAGGCTGGAATTGAAAGAGAACAATAATTAAAAATACCTTAAAAATTGTTATCTTTTACCTATATTACTTGCCATAGTGTTTGTTAATCTGGAGATGCTATGTTTCACTGCTGTTTTTTAAGTAGAAGAAAGATAGTTGTTGTCTTGCTTTCTTCATTATTTGTGAAATCTTTGTTTTAGCAATTTTCCTTGGATCTTTCCGAGTGCCTTATGAAGAGATCAAAATGATGATATTGGAAGTAGATGAAACACAGCTCTCAGAGTCCATGATTCAGGTAACAAAAATGGCACTTAAAATCCCAATATTTCAAGAGAATCTTCTCAGTAAATAGAAACCCGTGGCTAAAAAACCTCTTGATGTAAACTTTTGGCTAATAATTAACTGCAAGAATATTCTTTTCCTATGAATGGTAGATTTTTTTTTTTTAAATTGAAATGATGATTTTTTATGAAAGCAGCTTGTGTTGTTTGTGGCTGGGATTGAGTTAACTTCCTTCACAGTGGCTGGTATGGGGTTATGTTTGCATTCCTTCTGAACACTGAGTTGATAACACAGAGATGTTTTTGTTATTGCTCAGCAGGGCTTGCACAGAGCCAAGGCCTTTTCTGCTGTCCGTACTGCCAGGCTGGCAAGGGGGCTGGGTGTGTATGGGAGGCTGGGAGGGGACACAGCCAGGACAGGTGACCCAAACTGACCAAAGGGACATTCCAGGCCACATGGCATCATGCTCTGTATGTAAAGTGGGGAGAAGAAGAAGGAAGGGAGATGGAGTGGTGATGTTTGTCTTTTCAAGTCACCATTGCCTGCGACAGGGCCCTACTCTCCTGAAGATGGCAGAAAATACCTCCCAGCCCATGGGAACCCATGAGTGAATTCCTTGCTTTGCTTTGCTTGTCTACATGGTTTTATCTCATCCTGTGAGTTTCTGGCTTTTACCCTCCTGATCTCTTCCTGATCCCACTGTGAGAAGAGTGAGTGAGTGACTGCTTGGGGATTGGATGGCATTAAACTATGACACAGCTGAATTTATATTCTCAATTTTCCACATTGTCCACACCTAAATAGAGACTTTTTCTTGGGTACGTATGATGCTTTGTTTCTTCACTACTTATCAGTTTTTTCTTTGCTTTGTTTTTAGCTCTGTCTTATCTGCACAAATCTCTGTTTTGTTTGTTTGGTTTGGGTTTTTTAGTTTGTCAGAGCTGTAACAATCCAATATCTTGGCCTAGGGCATTTACAGCATTCACCACTTCTCTTCCATGGAGTTTATTTAGGTAGTGTCTTCCCTTTCAATATTATTTTTTTTAAAGCACGAAGTCAGTATGACTCTGTGTGGAACCAAAAGAAGCTGGAAGTTCTTCTATATACAGTGATATTTAAGGGTTGAAAAGCTGAAGAATATAATGAAATAAACACAAATTAATCATTTCAGAACCACGGGAAAAATAATTTGGAAGAGGTGTCTTGAAGTCATTTGACCCAAGGCTCTGCTCAAAGCCAGGTCAACTAGAGCAGTTTGATCAGGGCCTTTTCCATTGAATTTTTAGTGTCTCCAAGTCTGGAGGCTTTCTGGACACCTTTTTCAGTTGAACACTTGTAGTAGAAAATGTTTCTTTGTTTATCTAACTGGAATCTTTATTGTGATAACTTGTTACCTTGGTCTTCTATTGCCCAACCCCAAGAAGAGCTTAATTGCACCTTCTTTGTACCATTTAGTTGGGTATCTGCATGCATTAAGTTCCCGTGAGGCTTGCTTTCCTGGAGTTCAACAAAGTGACTTCTCTCAGTCTGTCCTTGCCTGTCATGCACCATATTCTTGAGTCATCTTGATGGGCATCAATAAATTTGAAAAGATCTGGTTTTAGAAAAATTATCTGTGTTTTGGACAGGACTGGCATACTGTGATGAACTTCAAATTATTTCTATTATGGCTCATAAATGTCAAAACATATATATCACTAATTGATAATTACTTTGTATCTACTAGTAATGTTGTTTAGGTTTTAGATAGCTAATCTCTTCAGTATACTTAAAAGCGTGCCACAGACATGGGTACCAGTTCTTACTGAAACATGAAAGTTGAAGGTAAATTGGTTTTCTAGAAACACACTCTTTTTGGATGAATGTTGATTAGTTAAAACAAATACAGATATCAGGGTCATAAAATGAGTTGTTACATTAAGTCTTACTGAAACTCAGATGTGGCTTGTACTCCAATGCATAGGAACTTATATTCACATGTCAAAACAAGACAAATCTGTATTTGTATGGTTTTCTTGCAAAATAAATTTCCACCTAATCAGAATGTCAAAATAACATCTTACTGAGGAGGCTGTGCAATGCTCAGCATGCCCTTTTTCTTCCTGCATGCAGTTTTGCCCTCACTTCTTGTGACTTGGATTTCAAAGGTGTTTAATCTCTGTTCAGCTTTTTGGACTTCACTTTGTCTTCTTCATTGAAGAATGAGATGTTTCTCTTAGTATTTGAGGGAGCAAGCATGAACCATCATCTCCAGTGACAGTATATATAGTCGTATCATTCTCCTTCTTTTGTTCAGTGATGCAGTTAATATTGGCGCTGAAACTATTACTTTTATATTATTAAGATGAACATAGTTTACACTTCTAAATTGTTTTTTTTAGTATAATTTGCACTTAGATCACTTTTTCAAGGTTTTCTTCATGCTCAAGAACAGCATGATGTGTTTCTTTATTTTATTTTATTTTATTTTATTTTATTTTATTTTATTTGGTATAATAGTAGAAATTCTCCGTGGTAGCATGAAAAACTGAGAGATGGAATATGCTCTACTCTTGTGTTCAGCCTTAATCTGTCTCAGATAGTCTGTGCTTGCTCTGAGACTCTCATGCTATTTGATCTTAGCATTGTTTTTCAACAGTTAAAATTTAACTTGTTAGAAAAATTAGGTCCTCAACAATTAAATGAAACAACATGTATAATTAAATACTATATATCAAAAATATGAAAAACTGTCATTTTGATAATTTCTGTGTGTGTTATTTAAAGAAGGCAAAACTTATTTTTCATTTAGACTCTAGGGAAAATAATCATCAAACCATTAATGGGTAGTTAATTAGTGGCATACTTCTATGTGAAGATGCAGTAATCTAAGAAGAGAAAATTTATTTTCATGGATAATTTTTTACTTTTGTATCATTATTTTTAATTTCTTCTGTGGTCTATTCATCATAATTGTATATGCCTTGGGATAACGAATGCCTAATTTTCAGTATATTTAGAACATCTAACACACCCTAACCCCACTGGAGCTTTGCAGTAGGCATGGCTAACAATATAGTAGGATATAATTTTTTGACACTATGCTGATAATCTTGTGGCTCTATTAATTGGTATTAACAGTAAAGTATGTTGAAAGTCAGTGTATCCAGTAACCTCTCTATGTAGTTGGCATCAAAATTGAGTCCAAAGTGGTTTTGACACTGGTTGAGCCCTTTTGTGTTTGCTTTTGGAGGGGGTAAGCGAGGATGAAGAGCCAAAAGTGAGACATTATATCCTACAAGACTACAGTGGTATTAGCAGCTGCTGTGATTGTGTACAAGTCAGTGGAATGGAATACAAGTGATCATGTGCACAATATCCTGTATAAACACAGTCATATAAATCACTCAAGAATGTAAACTGCATTTTTTGCCAAGTAATTAATCACTTGAAGACCTAAATCAGGTGTAAAATTCCATAGAACTTAGGCTTCAAATTTAGTTTGCAAGTTTGGGTGTAATAATATTTATCAAATTATTTCATCCAAGTTGCTTGTTTCTGGGTAAAACAGCCCTATAATATCTTTGAAAAAGGGACTGAGTTTAAACTTGAAAAAGGACTTCAGACACTCATCTTTCTTTGAAAGTGGTAGAACATGTGCCTCATTGCTTCAAAAAGTTGGTATCCACCTTCATGTGTACTAAGGTTACTAAATAACTTTAGGTAGCCAGCTGTATGTCTCTATTTCTACCTTCAAAATCCTTTTCAAGTATACCTTATGACCATGCTATGAAAATGTGTTCTGTGTATTTCCTCATTCTGAGAAGGGAGAAAGCGCACATAGGTTTGCAACCATATGGCTAATTTTCTTCATTCATATGAGTTACCTTAGACAGGATGGTACTTTTCCTTTTGAGGAATTTCTTGCTTTCAGCAGGTTCTCTTGTTTAGCTGTAACTGTTGTGTTCATTGGATTCTAATATCGCTGTTTCTGAAGTCAGAAATTTGTTCTTAATCCAACTCTTGTTATGCTTAAGAAATAAAATTTATTTTCCCTCCATCTGTCACCATCCTCCTTCCCACACCCCGCTTCAGTTAGAAATTGAATCTAGTGCTTAAAAAAGTAAAAGCTCCAAAAGTCATGTTGTAATCCAAAACCTCATTGACTAATTATTGAAATGTTTCCAGTGACTTAGTCAAAATTCTTTTTCGTGCTCATTCCTTGTTTGATATTCAAAATGTGTTTCATCTATAGCTATTCATAAGCTTTATCTGGACACCATAAAAGCTACTTTGATATCAGTTGCTCCTTCATTTTTGGCTGTTTTTTTTTTTTAATATTCTGATGCTCAATATTGAAAGTATTCATCTAACACTTGACTGGTTTTGTTTTTGAAAGTTTTGTGAGCAGTTTTTCTTCATATGAAAACTATTTCTGCATCAAAAAATAACATTTTGATTTCAGTAAAGATTAAGGAGTTATATTATTTTTAAAGCTGTTTATGGGAATGTTGGATATCAGAAAAAGAAATACATGTGTTATGAATTTCTAATTTAAAATGTATCTTTTTACATTTTGTACCCTTTCATTTTTGCTCAGTTTTACTGATTTAGTGCCAAATATCTTCATCTGTAATTAATAAATGTAGTCTTTTTTACAAAAATATTTTCCAAATGTAATAGTGGTAAGGATATATATACGACTGCTGTTCCATTAAAATCTGTTTGACCACATTTAAATCAAGCTCCTAAAATTTAAGTTTACATTATTGTTTTAAGCATCATCATTCGTGCATTTTTAATAGTTTTGTCTTTTCTTATAAAAATCCTTATTTGAGCATGGACATTCTGTTGAACCAGTCAACTAATTTAGGGATATTTTTCAGCTTCTACTTAAAAGAGTAAAATCCATTCTTCTAAAACTAAAGAAGTATGTTAAGCAAAGCATAAGTATGACATTTTATCTGTCTGGCCACAGAGAGGTAATTTTTATATCTTAACTGGCTGAATTTCCTGTAAAAGAAGGAATTAGGTCCTTTGGTGGGTAAAATTAGGGGTTTTTTTAAGACTTTCAGATGGAGATTCTGTTCATTAACTGAAACAAATTCTTTTTTGTTAATTTTATATGACAAAAGTAAAAGCTATTTACTTGAAAGGCAATAAATGTTGGCAACCAAAATGTCTGCCTTTTCCATCAAGTGATGGGGAAGTGCTGGAGTTGGTCTTCTTGTTTCTTTCTTGAAATATGGTAATAGGTAGTGGGATGGCTGTGTTCCCTAGACTGGCTTCAGTGTTAAAAGGATTGAATCTTCAGTTCAGTGCAGGAGAGTGATCTTAGCAGTAGACCAGGGAGTGTTTTAAGGAATGAGAATCTCTCTCATGTTTTTCTCTCTGTGACAGGAGCTTTACCAATGTGTAACCCGAAACACAAGGGTCATAATCTGAGAAAGACAGCAGGCCATAGGGACTCAGACTATTGCCTAGTAGTTGCAGCAGTCGTCTTGGAAAGGGACAGAAGTGAGCTACTGGCTCAAATGATATACTGTAATTAAGTGTTTGAGGAGCTATTTCCAGAACATCAGAAAAGCCATTTTTAGCCAGCCTAACTGAAGCCAATTAGAGTGGGGTTCAGGTGCCCAAATGTGAGTGTCTTTATGTAGATAATATGTGTCTAAGTATTCAGGAAACTCCAGGGAGTCAGAGGATTTCAGATGAGCAGACGAAGGTGAAATGTTTGATTCCCTTACCTGTGTTCACAAGACATTCACTTATATGTGTCCAACCTCCCCATATGAAGTTGTGAATACAGCTGAAGCTGAATCTGACCTCTGATTTACTACTTCCAGCAAGTTTTCAGGCTAAGTAGTAGTGTAGGGAAGTAAAGTGTAATGGGTTTAAACTTTTGTTTTGAAATGCTAGAAAATTTATTCTTTTTCAAAATACTTTTAATCTAGCATTAGTAATTCTTGCCATCCTTTGGATGTTGTGTTATACTTGAAGTTCTTGTTCTGTTTGCTTCAGTGTTCTGTTTGCATAGTGCTTATCAAGCATATTCTTCCCTTAAAAACAGTTAAAAATATACTATGGAAGTGTGTAGAATCAGTGTCAGTATTGCATCACTTATCTTTTACACTCTCAGTTCCTTTGTGTGTTGCTATGTACATTCTGCTGTCTTCAGGGGAGAGTCTTGTCTTTGGAATGTATTGTAGTGATGCATATGTAAACACATTTGTTTGCAATAATAGAAGCAATGTTGAGTCTGAGATTTTTAAGCCTACTTTATTTTCTTTATAGAACTTAATAAAACACCTCCCTGAACAAGAACAATTGATTACATTGTCCAAGTTCAAGAATGAGTATAACAATTTGTCTGAGCCAGAGCAGTTTGGAGTTGTGGTGAGTTCTGTTTTATTATCAACAGTGGGGTTTTTTTTTGTCCTTTCTTGAAATACTGTTTTAATATAATATTATAGAAAAAAAATGACAGTTGCTTCTTCCTAAAAGTGAAGAGGTCCAGACCAGGAGAAGAGTACAAGTGCTGCCTTTCAATTGGACTTTTGTTGGACATATCCTTGGATGTGGAAGGCCTGATTATTGACATATTGTTGCTGGAATGATTTTGGATTCTCTTTGTTTAGAAAAGTAATTTACTTTTGCAAAAGAAACCAAACCAAAACTGTAAAAACTTTGGTATTTTCTGTGGCAAAGTTTCACTAGGAGATACAGAGCTATTTTTGAATTTCCATAGCTAAAATAGTTTGACCTTACTTTTGTTTGCATTAATAAATCTTAACTTTTTCACTGAAGTTTTCTAGACTTATATTTTTATTTCTATTCTCCACATAAATGAGAAGAAAATGATGTCATAGCAATCACATTAACCCATTCTGCCTCCTGCTGCCAGTGTTTTCTACCATATTCTGTCAAGAGTACACCTAATCACTTTTTCTCTTTCCCCTGGTAAGAGGGGAAGTTTCTTTTTTCCCCTGGAAAGATAAGTTTGTAATATCTTCCAGGCTGAATTCACAAAGGAAGACTGGAAGTGAAAAAAAGAAAGTGCTAGTTCAGTGCTGGCAGGTGATGCTTTTTGTAGAAATATGGTTTGCATCTAATTTCTGTATAGCTCATAATTGGTAATTACTTCATCCAGACAAACTCAGGGTAATGCTATGTAGTTTCCTGGTGCATATATCTATAAAAGTCTTTGGTTTTCTTGTCCATTCCTGGAGTTTCAACCTAAGGTGGTTATTGCTAAGATTATCTTATATGAGGGAATTTCCCATGTGGGAATAATACTTATTCAGTTAGGTGGAACTGTCAGTTGATGAGAAGAGCTAGACCAATAACAGTGCAGGTAGAGTTTTGCTGCATCTGGCCCAACTTTTTCTGATGACCAATAACAGTGTAGGTAGAGTTTTGCTGCATCTGGCCCAACTTTTTCTGATAAATTTTTCTTAAAAAGTTGAGGCAATGTGATAACTCAAAAATAAAATAAATGGACAAAATGATAAGAGTTCTTACAGCTCAAAAATTTGTGGAGCTTCTTTTCTGAAGGAACAACCAGTTTCCCACTGAAAAGTGCAAGTCCATGCTTTTCCTGGTTTTCCATGCAAAACATCAAAAAACAAAGGCCACAAACAAGATGAAACCCCATCACTAAGCACAATTTCTGTCATGTCACACCATCTATGCATGTAGTAGAGCAGGTTTCAGAGAACAAGCTACAATATTTATTACATGAAATATTTCTCATTTCTGTTCCAATGGGTGAAAATTGGAATAAGTCACTTTTTTTACTCTGTGAATATGGAATCCTGTCCATTTACTTTTCATCAAAGTTCTTCAAGCTCTATCTGGCACTCTTGTATCTTTTCTTTTATTGTTGGCCAGGGAGTGAGCTGAGGAATTCTACACATTTCTTTGGAAGCCACTGTTGATGCTAATGTGAATCTTCACATTATTGCTGGTTTTGTTTTTTTTTTTTTTTATTTTTCCTTAAAAATATTGGTTTAAGCCTCATTTTTTGCTGTCTGTTTTAAATGAGGAGAATAAAACTTGGATACAAAATGCAAGACTTGAAGTCTTTTAGATGAGTAGTGTTTTATAGTTATGTTTTTTCAAAGAATTAGGAGATTCCATGTTAATTTGCTCTGAAGTTCTGATTAAAGGAACAATTAAATTATTTGACTCCTAAGGAAAAAGCCAAATAGTGAATAAATGGCTAATTACTACTTGTGTGATAATTTTTTTTTATCATGGAAACCCATTGTCTTTCAGGCTTTAAAATAAAAGTCAAGATTTGATACTCTGAAAGAAACAGCAAGATACTCAGTGCAATACTGGCTTGCTGTGACTGTTACAGTGTTGTGTGTTTCAAGCAAAGTTAATTAACTTTTGTTGTTGGCTTAAAGACCTTGAGGGCATGACTAAACAGTTCAGGTTCCCTTCATGAGTGTGGCTTGTGGTTTTGGGGTTTTGATTGGGTTTTTGTCTTATGGTTGTGAGGATTTGTTTCTTATGGTTGTGAGGATTTGTTTTCTTTGTATTGACCCTAGGAAGTGCTTTTGTGGTTTCTGCCTTCTCTTTTTTAAGTTATTTATCATTTTTATATTTTATGTTCATTCTGCAGTAAGTATAAAATAAATCCTTTATGGCCCTTATCTTCTCTTCCAGACTTTGGGTTTTCTTTAGATAAACTACTTTATTTTCCACTAGGTTTTTTCTTTCACTTACTCCAGGCTGATGTCTCAGAGCACAGATATTATCACCTATTACTGTGGAGCTTTGTTTTTGTTTTAGGGTTGTGGGTTTGGTTATTTTGGGGAGGGGAGGAGGAGGGTAGGGAAGGGCTTGCACAGATTCATTAACTATTTCATGAAAATTACATTAATTCTGTTCCTCTTACTAAAAAATTAGTTTACTCTTGTTACTTTAACTTGATGTTATGTTGAATGTTGTATTTTCTTGCTCAAATTCATGATGAAGGGTGCTTGTGCTTGATGAAAAATAAATACTCAATTGCATTTTGTTTTACTGTAGTTCTTGTTTTGTACTTGGTTTTACTCACTGCAATAAACTTCCTCCAAAACTTTTTAAAAAATTCCTTAACCTTCATATTATTTTCTTGGTGATTTCATTGATTACCACAGAATCACAGAATATTCTCAGTCGGAAGCAATCCCACAAGGATCATCGAGTCAAACTCTTAAGGGAATAGCCCATACAGGGATCGAACCCACAACCTTCTCTTTGCTAGCACCATGCCGAATCTTCTATAAAACTTGATATTGATTTCATATTTATGCAATATGAAACCCACTGGGAGATGAATGGGCTTTAATCTAGATGTTCATCTTGGTAACTGTTGAGAGAAGGTTGTGTTTTGTGTTTTTTACATTTTTTACCTGGTTCTTTCTTCAGTGGGCAGTATAAATATTATGTTGCTTTAGGACTTTTAGCAATGTTGATTTATTGTGCAGGTAGATCTTTTCTACTAAGAAGAAAGTATTGTTTTAGAGAATATTTTTTCCTAATTTTTGGTGCAGTGTCTGTCATCATATCAAAGAAATGTTTAAGGAGTAGATTTTTTAGTAATATTAATCTCATTTGCTTTCAATGAAGTTAATATAATAGCTGCTAGTTAGATTTATTGATCATGACTGATACTTTGAGTGCAGTAGTCTATTTAATGGGTTTTTACTGAACTATTACCATACCACTCGTCAATATATTATTCATAAAGAAGCTGGATACAAACATCTTCCAGCTGTTCAGAACCTGAATGTTCTGAATTCTTATAGAATTCCTTTCTATGATTTGATATACACTCGTTTATTTACAGTGCCTGTAATTCTTTGTGGTGTAAAATAGTCCTAAATCATATTAAATTTATTATATGATTTGATATCCATAAATGCAATTCCACTTACGAAATCACAGTTTTGATGCTTTTTATCAGGCATCCCTGCACCTTTAGGTCTGACATTGCAAGGTATTTTTGGAGGCATAGAGGTGCATGGCAGTATTTGGTCCCATATCAGATGATTCCATATCTTTGCTGCACTGCTGCTCCCCCACCCCCAGTGTCCTGTAACTGTAGTTTCCCAGCTTTGCAGCACCACACATCTGCCTCTTCTCCCTCTCTTGCCCACATACCAATGCTAAGGCTTCAGGCCTACTCGTGCCAACATATTTTAACTGTTGCACTAGGAACCATTCCAAAAAGTAGTTCTGAATTGATAATGCTGCATGCATAGCGCTGAATCCAGTAGTGAATTCCATCATGAGACAACTAGAACAGGTTGCCCAGAGAATGTGGATGCCCCATCCCTGGAAATTTTCAAAGCTAGGTTGAACAAGGCTCAAAGCAACCTGGTCTAGTGCAAGGTGTCCCTACCCATGGCAGCGGGGTTGGAACTAGATGATCTTTAAGATTCCGTCCAACACAAAGATCCTATGACTTTATGTAACCTCATCAGTGCCTCTAATCCTTAGTGGTATAAAACAGTCCTGGTCTATATTAAATTTATTATATGGTTTGAAATCCATAGATGCAGTTCCATTTAAGAAATCAAAGTTTTGATGTTTTTTATAAACATTTCTGATGTAAAAGGTTTCTAATCTTTACAGGATGCTATTAGTAGACATTTGACCTCAGGTTTAGGCAACATTTTTACACATGAGAATGCTGTCTCAAGAGCCACATGGGACAGCTCCTACTGTCTTTCTTTTCTTGTAATATGAGACATTTGGAAAGATGTTCCCATATTGTCTGGTAGTAAAAAAAAAAAGGGAACAGATTTTTCCTTGATCACTTATATTTGCTCAAAGATAAAATTGAGGGAATTACAAAATATTGTTTCAGAAATAATTAATGTTCAGACCTTGTGAAATTTACTGACAGCTAACCCAAATAGAATTTGGCAAGCAGTCCTCATGTGGCTTCACAGCTTGTTCACTGATGGATGTGTTTTTAATGAGTTCGTACCAAAGGAAAAGATTTCACTAGAGTAAATTGAAGATTAGAGTGAGGCCTGATGAAGGCTAGTTTGTCTTAAATAATTCAGCAGACACTTAAATTGATCAATTCCATATTCAGCTCATAGTTTCACCTGTATGTTCTCATTGAGGATAACTCAAAATGTATTAATATTTGTTCACTGTTGTCTGGAAAATATCATACTATCAGTGTCTCTGCAGAGGTGTACTCTGCCTTTCATAATACTTGATGCTTGGACACAGCTATACCTAGTGACATTTCAGTCTGTTTAAAATTCTGAAATGCTGAGGTGCATCTGGCTGTGAGATATTTTGATTGTGTTAATTTCTATCTGCAGACCTTATCTTCTGCGTCTTCTAGATGTCATGTGTGTCTGTTGGTCTGCCTTATCAGTGTTTTTTATCAGTATTTCCAGCCTTTCCAGGAGTGTTGCCAAAAATTAACTTTCTGTTATATGCCATCTGTGAGAACTAAAAAATCTTTATGACAAATTGCAGTCAGGTTACCTATGTTGTTGAGGAGAACAACCTTAACTCCTGTAATGTTGACGTATTTCAAACCTTGAACCTAGGTATAGGGCGGAGAGCAAAGCTTCAGAAATACCTTCTGAAAATGGCCATCATGAATGATCTGCATTGATCTGACTATTTGCAATTGCTGTTGGATTGGCTTATATTACTTCCTTTGCATCAGTGAAAGATTGTGATGCCATATTGTAGATGAGTGCTCCTGTAAGTGCTTGAGTACCAGCAGGTCTTTCTCTTATCTCTGTTTAGTTCCATTAAAACCACTTGGGGCAGATAATCTAAAGGACAGTTTA
This sequence comes from Acrocephalus scirpaceus scirpaceus, assembly GCA_910950805.1. Lineage (NCBI taxonomy): Eukaryota > Metazoa > Chordata > Aves > Passeriformes > Sylviidae > Acrocephalus > Acrocephalus scirpaceus. The sequence goes on along the minus strand of OU383774.1, from coordinate 60,676,280 downwards.
AAAAATTATGTCTTACTGTTGTCTGATATTAATTCAGATGGATTACTGGGTGCTTGTTGTTTGTTCTAGCACACACATAGGCTATCTTAGTTTTCCTCTTGGTCGATATTGCTACAGCTTCAGAGCAGGAATGTTATTTCTCTGAAGGGTCCTCATCTTCTGTTTCCAGCCATTCACTTTGCACATTCTGTCAAGAGCCTGTCCTGGATCTGATTTGATGTTTTTCTTCACTAATAATGTAAGCAACCCTCTAATGTTCATGTTGTGCTTTACACATGATAAAGAAAACACTTATATGTTGAGTAAGGACCATGATCCTGCCATTTTGATTCAGCAACTTCAAGGATTTCTTGGAATTCAGCCACATAAATTCAGTTAGGTACCCAAATGACTGGCTAGTGCAGGGCAGCTGTGCTGAAAGAACCTTGAGCTGATCAGTACTTCTTAAATCCCTAGAGCCTGAATCTGATATGCAGATATTTCACCTGTTCCAGCTTCAGATTTTAGAGCTCAATGGAGCTTCAAGTGCTGTAGGATTTACTTTTCCTGTGATCATTTTTTAGAACGAGGAACTTTCTCCAAGACATGCAAACTGTCTTCTGCAGCACTCACTTATGTGGCATGTCAGACTGTTTTTGCCACAGATTAACTGTGTTTCTAAATGCACCAAATAACCATATGGATAAAAATTCCCCAGTCATTACTAAATTTGCTATTGGCAGGGCTACAGAAGCTCTACAGTGGAATGTTTTTTTCTTACCAGTACTGTTATGATGTTTTTAGGAAATTAACTGGGACACACCTTCTTCAGTAGAGAAGATGATACCAGATATGAATTGTTGGAGGCCTGAACTTTTTTGAAATAGGTCATGTCAACAGGTGATGTCATCAAAGACATCAGAATCAGCTTCTAGATATGTAGCATCAAATTTCACTTTTATGTGGGAGTCGTTATGATGGTTTTGCCTGATAGGAAGTACTAAACTCGCTGTCATGATTCTGAGACATTCTCATCCAGACTTTGATCATCTGTCTTCATGACCTCTGTTTTGGGATAATTCTTTATAGTAGACTTTTCATTAGGAGGTGAATTCCTAGTTGTAGCCAGCCAGAAAATGAGGCATTTATTTTAAAGTCAGGCTTATCAGATTTTTCAATCTGGAATACAGTTACATCTGATTTACTTTTAGAAACTTTTCTCCATTTGGTTTGATACTATAATATTTGATTTTAAATTCCTCAATGACATCTGCCCTTGACTTCTGGTGTTAATTTATTTATTTTTGCTACCTGTATGGATTAGAAGTTATACAGAGGATTTTTACCTATATTAAACTCTTGACTTGGTTTCCCACGAGGAATGCTTTTCAGTCTAGTAGCATCTGCTCCATACGTGTCTTTTAATGAAAATAGCCTTTCAGACATCTGTTAGGCCTGCTAAAAATAGAAGAATTTGGGAAATTTGGACCCTCCCCTTCTTGAAAGATTCCTTTTTAGGAAAATATCATTGTCTGGTTTCAACTTGGGGAAACAAAAGCTGTCTGCATTCCGCACTGATCAAGATGTCAGTACCTCTAATTGTATTTTTTGGATAAGACAAAAAAAAGAGACTACTTTCTTTTCATGGGACTTACCTTCCTGTGAATTTCAGCATGAAGACTGTAAGCTCAGCTTATTTTGACAGCTGTGTTGTAGCCCCCATTGGCAATTCTGAGATCTGCTCACTGACCTTGCTGGGCCATCTTTGTTGAACATAATGTAATCCAAAACAGTACCATGGATTTTCTACACTGTGAATCAGTGCACTTTCATCCACAAGACAAGAGAAGGCTGCCTGAGTGCAGCTAGGAGGTAATTGATAGGTGTTGTCCCCGTGTTACTTACAATACATTGACTTCTATTCTGACCTGAATATCCTTTAGGAAAATATTGGATTTGCAAGAAACTTAGTCAGTAGTTCAAATTCAAGCTGTTTATAATTCAGGCTGGAGAAGCAGAGTAACAGGACATGCTCTCTATCACTGCTAATAAGGCTGAAAAGTCATTAGTTCAATTGTTAGCATGTGTACATACATATATATATATGTGTATGTATATATACATGTATGTGTGTGTGTATATATGCATACTTGATTTCTCTTAAGAATTTTTAATTTTGTGTTGGCAGTTCTTGACTTTATTATCATTTCTTTGAGGAAATAAAGTGTGTCAAAAGTGAAGAAATATGTACTATTTCCACGTATCCCTAAAAACATTTCAACAAAAATACTGATTTTTATTGTGAATTGATTTCCCATACTATGAAATAATATTTGATCTTTCCAGAATGCTGCTGTTTTTCACTAAGATTTAGGCATGTTGGCTGTCCTTTTTGAATTGAGCAGGATGTTCTTTTATCTTCTTTAAACATGATAAAATATCTGTTATGGTAACAGTTCTTCCCTATTTGATTTTTTTTCCTGCTTTTCAAGTGCCTGGATCTAAAGATAAGTGTCAGGAATTCCCGCTTTTTACCTCTGCACTCTTAGGAGTTCTCTGATGCTGCAGTGGTGAAAGCCATACATTATCCACAGGGAATGGTGTTCCAGTTTGCTCTCTTTAGTCAGCTTGGCTGTAACTGTTATTTTACTTGTTGGATAAGGACATTTTCAGGTGGTCTGACAGCCTCAGCACTGTTGCTCCTTTTAAAGAAGGTATGAAACTGAAGCACTTGAAGTGTTTTCCTCTATGAGCTTGTGACAGGAATGAAGCCCCATTGGTGATCAAAATGTAATGTCAGTGACTTCTGAGATGCTTTCCTATACTTGACATACACAGAAAAAGATAGTGAGAGTACACATATATCAGATTGCACATTCTTGCAGTTGCCTTGTGATTTATGCTGTATTTGAACAAAAAACCTGTCTTGCTGTTGGATGTGAGATCTGTGAGAGCTGCTACCAGGTAGCTCAACTCAGAAGTCAGTTCCTATTTGGACTTGCTTGTATGAGACTCTTCCTGTGGACTATTAACTTAAAAAGGAGAACCATTCATTACCTGTACACTGAGTTCTCTGACATGTGTAGGTTTCTGCTTCAACTTCCTGTTTCAGTTATTTGGATTGTTTGTTTTCAGAATTCCACAATCAAGACTGAAGTAAACTTTTGTCATTATATGCTGATTATAAAAAATATAGGGTATTAACATAAGATGGTCAGCATTGCAACACTTAAATTCTTAGCATCTCTTGTGGTAGGGTATATGGATTTTACAGTTTGAATATAACTGTGAACTACATGTCACAAAAAAGCCAAATATTACTAAGGGAGTTCTATGTCTTCCCTTCTCAATTATTGACTTAACAAAAACGTAAAGAAATAATACCAACAACACGTGTTGTGCGTGGATTTCAGAGCATTTTCAACAACAACAACAGCAATAATAATACTAGTATTAACAATAATAACTATCACAGTGGCATTTCTGCTGTGTTTCTCATATGTGTTCCTTTTTCTATTTTTTTTTAGATTACATATTTCCACATTCAGCCTTAAGAATTACATACTTACATACCAAACATCTGAATTTCTTGTAATTTAAGTGGTTCTGATGAAAACTTTGCACCTTTAATGCAGATGTGCATGCTCATGTTTGTGCAACACGTCTGTGGTCTAAAGTGCATGATTATTTTAGTTTCAAGGATCTGCCTGTCTGAAAAGCCAAGAGTCAATAAATTATACATCTTCTGATGATTCTATAGTATGTTGAGTTTAATACCATTTTAAATCAATGCAACTTACACTGCATTTTTTTTTGTTTCTATGGTTTAGTTTTAATGATCATCTTTATTGCACCCTGAATAGGTATTAGATACTAAAAATCTGGATATTTTCTATGGAATGTTGTGGGTATTTTTTTCTAGTCTAGTCTCAATTTTTTTCTGGCTAACTTTAGGGCAAAACTTACAAACATTGTTCTCAAGATGCTGAGAAGTCATAGTACATATACAAATTTAGTAAGATAATTGAGGAAAAGGAGTTAATAGTGATTCTTCCTGATAGAGCTGGGGGAATGAATTTGTGATGCTTGCCTCTATCCACTACTTTAACATTCTTTTATGTAGTTATTCTTCAAATAAATTTGGTATAAAGTTGTTCAAGTACTGTGTCATGCAGAATTTAGGTATTACTCTATTTTGCTGTGAAATGTCCTGATCAAATTCAAGTCCCATTATCCTTATTTATCCATTCTTAAGAAAGAATTTTACCACACCTGTTGGATGCTATTTCATGTAGTATAAGAGCAGAATATCTGAGTACAGTTGGTACTGAGCTAATAATGTTCAAAGTGTACATTTTAAGCGTTGACTTGATGACTAGGCTGGAGGCAGTTAGTGGACTAAAGTGCAACAGTTGATTTTCAACCTAGTTTAATCTGAAGGACATCCTGATTATGTGCTCTGCTCTATGATGAAAACCAGTTTGTGGAAATTATTTTACATCAAGATTTTTTTACCTGAACTAAAATATGTGTGTTTACTTCAATGGGACATCATCATGTGGCTGCACAGCTATGCAGGCATTTCTGAAATAGTCTAGTGACATAAAATGTTAACTCTGCTTGACTTTATTTTCTTCTACTGTCACAGTAAAACCAATAAAATAGATTGTAAATTCCATCCTCTTCTGCTTCTATATCAAGCCCTTTGGATAAGACAGCCTTCAGTTTCACTTTACTCTGAAAATGGATGGAGTGTCACCATTATCCTTTAAACTGAGTCTCTTGGGATAATCAGTGCCATATGACTTATGAATGTTGCACTGTCAGAGGAATTTTCACATTGCTAGACTAGATCTGTGTAGAGAAATACTCTGTAAAACCTTAGGTATCACTGTGGTTTTGAGGGGGATAATTTAAAGGCAAAAGTTTAAGTCCATTATATGAAGCCTACTGCTTTGTAGAAGTGCCAATGTTAGTGCTTCTTTGTTGCATCAAGAAGTACTGATAGCTGGAAACAATGTGTTCCTTATTAAGTAAAAAAAAAGTAAAAAAGTAGGTTAAGATTCTGAGAATTGTAAAGAAATTAATGTCTTGAACCTTGCCTTGAGAAGGAAGAAGACAAGTATGAGGAAGGAGATCTTAAGGAATTCGTGAAATTGATGAGAAAACAGGGATAGGGAAAAATAAGAGAAGCAGCTCATTGAATAATTTTTTAATGTTTCTAGTGTGGATGTAGTAAACCATTTGCAAAGTATGTCTGCAGTGAGAATTCAGTGACCTAGTATATAAGAAGATCAAAATTTCTGTTGAAAATACATGATCAATAAATCATAGAAAAAGCCAAGACTTTTGTATATGATCTACAGAAGCTGTTTTCCTGGGGGCATTCAGCTGCACCTAATGAACTGTATTAGGTTAGTAAACAGGAATTTAGAGGGTATGAATATTGGTATATATTAGTGTATACTATATTAAGTGTTTCATAGCTGAGATTTTTTTCAGTACTGTTATTTTCCTGCAAGTTTATAATAGGTTCTTATTGACGTTAGCTTTCAAATATTTGCACCAGAAAATGAGATTTGTCTTGTTTTGGTACATCCGGAGTTACACAAAATTTGTGAACTACTTTCATTCCTTTGCAACTACTGGGTCATAAACTGGGATTAGTTTTATAGGATTTTGTATATGAGTTGACAGATGTGATATATGATGACACTTTATCTTTTATTGCTTACACATACTAGTTATTTGGAAAGGATAGGGGCAGTTCCTATTAACCACAAGATGGGATTTCAGTTGCTTACCCAAGTGTCTCTCATTCATTCATTCATTTGCTATCAGTTATAGCAGATATATTGCTTCTTCAGGCCTGTCACACCAATAAATCATTTCAGAGCGTATGCATTTGTACAGTGCCAAAGTGTACCATGAATTTTAAAGGAAATCATCTATTTTTCTTTTCAATCAGATGAGCAACGTGAAGAGACTACGGCCACGGCTCAGTGCTATTCTTTTTAAGCTTCAGTTTGAGGAGCAGGTGAACAACATCAAACCTGACATCATGGCTGTCAGTGCTGCCTGTGAAGAGATAAAGAAGAGTAAAAGCTTTAGCAAGCTGCTGGAACTAGTATTGTTAATGGGAAACTACATGAATGCAGGTTCTCGGAATGCACAGACCTTTGGATATAATCTCAGCTCGCTATGTAAAGTGAGTTTTGAAATGTCCATGTTGAGTATTACATTCACTTTTTTTTTGTTTTTATTATGCTACATAAATACTCTGGTTTTGATGTTTTTCCTACAATTTTATTTATTATTTGCTTACTATTTTTTTTCATTATTATTGGCATTAGTTGATAGTTTGAACAGTACAGCTAATCCATGAATAGTCGTCTTAAAACTGATTTACATTTAATCACTTTTAAGTGATTCTATTTTGAGGGAATAATAAAAAAACCCCAACTAAATAAGGTTGTGTAAGGACCTGATCACTGTGGTCATAGTAGTTTCATAATTTCAACATGTCTGAACACTTCTAAGACATCTATCACATTTTAGTGTGTTTTAATAGAGTTACGTTTTCTTTTGGACATGAATTTACTCCTTATGTGATTCTCTTCTTATGTTGCTCATTTTCATCGGTTTCTTGCTTCTTCTATTTTTTCTTAAATTTTTACTCTTTCAACTTTTGTATAAGGTATATACAAGAAGATGTTTATACTTTTCTGGATGTTAATTTGTTATCCATTCTAATGCTAATTACCTTTCCCATATTTAGTGCTGGTATTTTTCTCCTGTGCTCTCTGAGAGCATACTGAACAATCTTCAGAGTGCACATATAGTTCTTACAAGGAAGGAATTATTTGAAACTTTGTATGTACTCTTTGTCTTTCTGTTTCTTTATCTTTTTGCATGAGAGAAAACACTATACATTAACTTCTATATTCATGAAACGAATCACCCTTATTCTGCCATATTTCAGAAGAATTCTTTCACTGAGTGTTGAATGTGATACCTATGACATAAATATTCATAAAGAATAAACTATATTCTTCCCCTGGTCTGAAATAAGCATTAAGCATGAGTCATCCACCTAGAGTTAATACATTGCAGATGAAGTGATTGAGTTAAAAATACAACTTCTTGAGAAACATATTTGGAAGGAAGATAGAAGTTCTTTCTCCAATTAGGTGCATTAACTTAAGTATGATTTTACAAGAATCTGTCCTAGATCTGGTTATATTCTCTGTATTTTTAATGCACAAGACAAAAAATATATTTATGAAAACAATGTGAAGGTAATTGGTATAAACACTTGCAGAGCAGGATCAAAAGTCAGAATTTATCTTGGAGAAGTAATTTAAGATCTAGAATATGAAGATTTTGAAGATAGCTGTGGAGTACTAGATCTAGGAGAGAGAATTGATGTATATAGATAATGAAAGTATGGAATGTATTAGTTCATCAGAGAGCAGCCATGAGTAATCTCAGAAGAGAGATATGATATTGATATGCTAATCCTCAATCATTCATTAAATACTGATGTATTAAAATTATATGCATGTTTATAACACAGGTTCATATTTATAGCTAACTTTTGTTATGTATTACATGTATCACAGTGTCACATTTTAGAAATTTTTTGTGGTGCTATTGAGACATATTTCACTGAGATTCCCAATACAATAGAAGTAACATATTTTATAACATTGCATACAGTAAAAATCTTAAAATATATTTTTTGGTTTTGATATATATGTGTTCCATTTCCTGTTTATTTGGAAAGCTGTGTTTCGCATTTTTATTAATCCACTTTTCTGAAGGAAAACATGCATGCTCTGGGAGAGTATATTTCAGCATAGTAGCATTTTGATCTTTGAAAATAAACAGACTTTTTTGAGTTATTTATGAAATATCAATACTATGTAAAGGACGTTGTGCCTTGATATTCAGAGGGACAAGTCTTTGTGCAGTTGTGGCAGCCCTTTTTATACTAATGTTTACTTTGTACCTACATGCTTGTATTTTCTGGCTAAATATTTTTATGTAGAAATAGTTCTTAAGTAGAAGAAAACACTTTCATATGTGATATCATTTTCTATTTTTAAAATGTCTTTGATTTAAAAGAATGTCTCTGTTGAAAAACTACAACAGAAGTGTTTGTCAGTTGTTAGTGTTTTTACACAGGTAGCTGCAAGCTTTAAAGTGGCCAGGCTTAAAAATAATTTCATTTGTATAAAGATTCCAGAAAGAAAGGTTTATGCTTAAGGATTCTTAAAGTTAGTGTTTTTAAACAATGAGATCTATGAACTCTTATTTACTGTATTGAGAATTGATAACAAGAACTTGTGCACATTGAGGTTGTGTAGCTTCCACTACATAAATATTTTTAGGCTAGAGTTAATTTCATACATAAAGAAGGAAATCATGTAATGCAGTGGTTACATATAGTTAGATTTTGCTGATTTACCTTCGATTTTTATTTTTTATACTTTCGTGTGTTTATTCACAGTTCTGTAAATATTCCTATATTTTTAAAATAGTTACATTTTTAGAAGAAATATGTGTATTGTCTTTGAATATTGAACACAAATACTTCATAGAATGAAAAAATACTTAGTGTGACCTTTCTAGGGATTTTTAGCAAGGGGAAAAATGGAACAGCCCATTGCTGTCTTAAAAAAAAAGTACTATAACAGTTTGTTCTTTCCTTTCTTGGATGAATAACTTCTAATATATATCAATTATTAAAATGGCCAGGAATAAAATTTTTCTTGGTGTTTTTACATTTCTTTTTTCTTTTCCCCGCCCAGCTGAAGGACACAAAGTCAGCAGACCAGAAAACAACATTGCTCCATTTTCTTGTAGAAGTGTGTGAAGAAAGCTATCAGGATGTCCTGAATTTTGTTGAGGATTTTCAGCATTTGGATAAAGCTAGTAAAGGTTTGTGTAACTAACTAAAATTTTGATTTTGACACATTACAGCGTCTTGTGTATAAGATGATGCTTATTTTTTGCTAACAGTATTTAAAAAATAGATATTAAAAATCAATATCAAAGATCAGTAATTTGAGCTGCTGTAAATGGTCTTGAAGATACTTATTGTTTGGTCTTCTAACATTTACTACAGAACTTCCCATTATATTTCTTCTAACATATCTTCTAGAACTATTTTCCATACTTTCTTTTAGAAGTTCTTTTCTGTTCCTAGACCTTAATTCCAGTCTTTGATCTTTTATACAGTAAGTGTATCACTCACCATCTTTTAATTCAAATGTGTAGAAAGGCTGTCATGGCATCACTTTATTTTATTTTATTTTTTTAAAAACATGGATTAGTTTTCCCCTCCCTACATGTATCTTTTTCATGCAACAGTAACATTGGAAGTCTGGAAATTTTTTTTGTTTCATCAGGCAATATAGAATGTGGGAAATCTCTGTATAAGCACCAGTGGAGTTTTTTGAAATTAATTTCTTAATTAAAAGTGCCTTTTACACATTTTATCAGTTTGAGTAATTTTAAAAGATGAAGCATTTGAGGTAGAAACTGATGCTACCTTAGCACTGTCCTACACACTGTCCACTGACTGCCTCCAGCCTAGTCCTTCACAGGAAAAAAAGATTGGAGGTACTAAGTATGGGGAAACAGATTGTGGGGAGACAAAGAGAGATAGTACTAAAGACAATCTTACCCTTGATATATTGCAGCTGTGTTAATTATCTAAGAGTGGGAAAAGCCTTGCCCTCCCAGCTATGGGTGTGATAAAGAGTGAGTTAGCTGGGAGGGAGTTCAGTTGGAGTTGGCTGGAGTCTGCTGGCTGTGATGTGAGGAGGAAGGGACAGAAAGGGTAAGGTGCTGTATGTAGGACAAACAGGGTTAGGCAGCCGTGATAGGGACAGAAAGGAGTGAGCTGGAACAGGAGAAGGAAGAGAGAAGATTGTAGAGAAAGAGCTGGGGCTGTGTGGGGCAGCCCCTGGAATTGCTAAAGAGAAAATGTACAAGAGACTTTTAGATAGCAAGGAGCTGATGCTTGAAGCCTTCTGACGCTTTTACTGAAGCACTTTGAGTGCAGTGTCTATCTCAACAACCACAACTCAGTTAAAAATTTTTTCAGTTTATGTCAGTTTGGAAAATATAATTTTATCTGTAATGCTTTGCAGAGTGTCACTCTCATGCCTCAGTCAGTCTCCCTGCCACAAATGACAGCTTTGCAAAACATGCATCTGATAGAGGATTTGAGATAGTGGTCAATTACACTGAGTTCTCTTTCTTGTTCTTAAAATTTCTGGGTTTACTTGGTGTGTTATAACCCTAGAAAAGTTTAATTATTTTTAAATAGCTGTCAAATGCATCAAGCCCTTCACTTACTTGTTTGTACTTTATGGAAACAGTTTCTGCTGTACATTAATTTGGTGTTTGGCATTATTTTCAGGGTTAACTGGTCACTGATATTTTTTTTTTAATCACTAATATCTTATTGTCTGTATTGTGGTTGAGTTTTTTTAGTCCTTATTAGAAGGTAGTATTTTTAGTGTAGACAATTGTCTTATATGATGCTACTGGAAAAATTCTAAGCTTTAAATCACTGACCATTCAAAGAGTAGCCAGTAAAATTATCAGTTTGCTCGCGCATTCTGTTCTGGGTATCTGGTAATGACTGGTTGAGTCTTTGATCTCAGTAAGTATGAGAAAGGATGGAAATCAATGATCATGATTTCAAGTTTATATATTGAATTTACTACAGTGTATTATGGGATACATTTTGCATTTCATTTTTACTGTATGAAAAAGAGGTTTAGGATATCTTTAACAGATTTGCATTACCAGTGTGTTTCTTTATACTTGTTTCCCTACCTGCAAAACTCCATTCTGTTTTTGAAAGACTCCTGCTGTACTGGAAGTTTGGAAAACCCAGCAGATCATAAAAACTGTAACTCATGGAGTTTTTTAAAACCTTTTAGTACTTCTTCAAAAGTACATTTTTATGAAGCAAGTTGATTTAATATGCACCAACTTTTGTACAGTAAATTTTTAATGAAGTGGCTATTTTTGCTTGAGCTTAGCAGAAGGTCAGTTAAAAAGAAAGTCTGTGAATGTCTTCAGTCACATCCACTGTAATGGTCTCATATATTACTCATATGCTGTTGAAGTCTAACAAGTTGATCAAGAGAGCTGGGAAATCATAGCAGATATTACAGCAGATATTACAAGCCATCATTATGGCTATTAGGAACAGTGATAGAGGGGATAGTCCAGAAAAAAATACTTCTTGTGGTAGAACAGAACTTTGGTACTGAGAGCTTAGAGGATTTCCTCCATTCAAAGATACTGTAGTTTAGGGTTTAGTAGAAATAATCCATCCTGATTTGCATTTCTGGGAGGCAATTTTCTGGTAAATCTGGAAAACTATTGGATCCAAATGATATGTCTAATGATATGTTACAGGCTGGTGGTGGCACAGAAGGGAGGAAGTCAGCGTTCATTTTTCCTGTCATCCAGTAGAAATGGTCTATTCACACATATGCTGTTTTGTTCCTCAGAGTTGTTGGGTGAAGAGACAGCATCACTCTTTTCTGTTTTTGTGTCATATTAATATATTGTTCAATTTTTCCCTGAAGCACACATGTAGTATTTTGTTCCAGTACTTGTTCTTAAATCCTCTTCTCTAGCTTTTGTCCTGGCAAAGGTTAGGGCCTTACACAGGTGGTGGAATTAAATTCCCTTCATGGTTTTACTGAACTTTGTTTTCTGAAGTGATTTTTAAAAGTACTTTCCAAGAATAAATCAATGAAGTTGAATAAGAATATTCTATTCTCCTATCCCTTTGTTGCAAGCTGGTTTTTATTGACCTTGTTTTATTAGGTGTCTGCATATTCATGTCTTCAGGTACAATAATTTCACATTTTTCATCTGGGATAAAGTGTTATTTGCAGGTATCCTTTAAATTATAAATCAAAATTAATGTGGTAGAAAGATGTGTAAATGCCATTTGAACAATATAAACAGAAAACTTGAAGTTGAACATATATATATTTATACATAAAAATGGAACTATGTTGTGCACCTGTTAGTTTTGCCTTGATCGTCTTCAAGAATTGTTGAGTCTTCTACAGGTTTCTCAAAACATGTTACTTAAAGGATACTTTTTTTTAGAATCCTTCCTTGACATAACTGTCCTTCTATCAGCCAGCCTATTTGTAGCATGCCTTGTATCTTTTTTGTTTTATAATTGCTCATTCTTAAAACTTCTCTTTCAAATTATTTCTTATTCAAAATGGTGAACATTAGAACATTACAATGTTCAGCAACTCATTTTCTTTTTATACTTTGCAGAAGAAACATTCATGCTTCTTTAATTTCATTAAACATTGCCTAGTGATCATACAGTAAGCTGTTAAAATAGCTTGTAAGACTTCAAGAGCAGTGACAAGTGACTGCACCAAATTAATGGTGAATCTAACATATTTTATAGTATTTTATAAATGATTAAGTATTCACAGTATGTAAATTAATTTTTGCAGGAAAAATATTTTTTTCAGATCTAACTTTGAGAGGCAAAGAGTAAGTGTAAGTAAGTAAACCTGTGCAATTGGAGTTTTCTTCAGGATATTTAAGGTGTTTAATTTGTGGTTTTGGTTTTTTTCCATTGTATGCTAAGGTTTTAGTTTTTACTTTTGTAATACTAGAAGTAGATTTAATTCACTGTTACAGTACATGAATTAAGAATACCTTTTTACTTTGAAGTATAACAAATCCTGTTTTCTAAGTGCTCTTAGATCAGCAGGAGGAACTTTCATTGCAGCTAATGAGCTTACAGATATGACAGTTCCTGAAGATTTATATAATTAAAGCTGTCTTTTCTTTTAAACATAATGACTTTCCTGCTTTTTTGTTAGTATTCCAGACAAGAAATATTTTGGTAATTCAGAACAATTTACTAATTTCTTATTTTATGGTATTATAAAGATTTATGTTGCATTTATGCAGGCTGCTGTTTTACTTGATTGACTCTAATTTACACAGACCTTACAGGTAATAGTGTATCAAGTCCTTCATATTGTAATAACACTATGAAGCTGCAGATTTTCCTGTCTCTAAAAGGCATTAATTCATCACAGCTTTACAAGTAACGTATTAATTTTCTCATTTTTGAAACTTCATTTGTTTTTTTTAATAGACAATTAATTTAATTTCAAAAAAAAAAGCTAGGAGCCAAATTGAAAATGTGAAACCTAAACTTCATGCCATATATGCCATAAGAATTCTATAAGTCATGAGGAAAGGTGTTTTTCTTATTAGAGAATTTCTAAGTTAACGACAAATTTCTCAATACTATTAAATATATTTATTCTATGCATTGCTTGGGTTTTGATTTGGCTCTTATTTTCAGGCCATCAGGATTATATACTCTGTAGGGGGAAAATGTGGCTATCTGCTGAAATACGAAAAATGTCAAATGGGTTACGCAGAAGTTAATTGCAAGAGGAACCTTAAAATGGTGGAAAAGCCAATTAAAAAAAAGCTGAATGAGGGGGAGAAAGCTTAATTTTAATTAGTAGGAAGGTGTTGAAAGTGCATTTAGATGTTCATGTAGACTTGTGTATCTTGCTACCTGTATAGCTCAGGGGGTTAGATCTTAGAATGACAATATTGGGTAAAAGGCTGATAAATGTATCCACTTTTAAACTTTTATTGTTAACTCTACTAGAGTGATATTCATGGCTATTCTATGCTAATAGTTCATTCTGAATCGTTATTAGCCACTCTCACTGCGTATTCAAAGCAGTTAGTTATTAACAATCATACCCTAAACGATCTGCAAGTATACAACACTCTGCAGTCAGCTCAGCACTTTGTGATCCCCAAGGAAAGCAGGTGGTGAGGCTCAAGAGTTCTTCAGTAAGGGAAGCTGCAACTGACGAAAGGGTCTTCTTTCTGCTCCCTCCTCTGAATTTAATTTCTATTATAAGATGGTTTGTCTCTTGACAGATCTTGGTCCCCCACTGTACCATAACACTCTGTGCTGCACAGCACTGGGGGACCTCGATCCCTATGCCTGGGGCTTGTGCCATATCCTGTTGCTTGGCCATTTTTTCCTGCTTGCCTTAGCAGCTGCTTCTTTCTTTCAGTAGCAACTCAGTGATGAATAACTGACAGACAGTGAATTGTCATTCAGATGTTTCTGTTTTCAGCTGTTTCCCATATTAACAATTTCTGAGCTTAAAATGGATGTTATAAAAAGAGATGTGGTGTCAGACTGCATTTCTCCCAGGAGGCTCTTGAAGTTTAGAACAAGAAGCAGGCAAAGATTCTTGTGGAGGTAGTAAAAGGCATAGTTGCTGTAAGATTTGAGGCCTAATACTATTGATGATAGTAATATTATTACTGGTGAATTGGGTACAAAAATGCTTCCACATTGTTTACCAATTACGCTACGTTAGTGTGCTCATATTTGAATTCAACATAGGAGACAAAAATCCTACTTAGCTGCTTTTTTTCATGTGTGCAACTGAAGCCTGCTCTGGCTACAGAAGGGGAAGTCTGAGTGCTAAAGAGCCAGTGGCATTGTCAGAGCTTTGGGGAAAAAAAAATCTCAAAAAAAGTGCTATTGTATGCACCTTAGGCACACACAGACAAAGAAGAAAGCAGAGAAAAAAGGCAAGAAAGCCAGAAAATGGCTGTAGAGAGAAGAGAAATCATTGTGGGAGGAAAAAAAGCATAAATACTGTATTTTCAGTGCCATGTGACACTGAGGTAGATCTTAAGCTACTGTTAATGGATATTTTAGATCTTTGCTGGTGTTTATAGAAACACCCATACTTAAGCTCTGCAATATTTCTTTGTTAGTGCTCTAAATCTACCTGAAAATATGGGTGGTTTTGTTCTTGTTGGTTATTAGGCTTTTTTTTGGTCTATGTTTTGTCATTTAAGTTTACTTTTAAATACGGCATTTATAATATGATGACAATTTTAGAGAATTTTTCAGTAAACTCAATCAGTCCAGCATGATTTTCACATGGAAAAACCAATAACATATTTTCAGATTTTTTTTAATAATATGGTATAATTTTTTGTATCAGGCTAGAGGTCAGTTTGTCACTGTCACTCTCTCAGAATAAAGGGACCATAATAGCACAATGGAAGCAAAACACTTGTAGGCAACAGAACATCATGACTGAGATGACAATGTCCAAGCAAATTGTCATAGAGAGTGGGTACATAAGATGCCTGAAATATTGACTGATGAAAAAAGTAGCAACAGGTTTGCAGCTATAAAACTGAGAGTACATACAAGTATTGCTTTACTTTGGAGAATTATTTCTAATATTTAAGATAAAACAGGTATAGTTTCAAAGCTAGATTAAATATTTTATTTTTAAGGAAGACTAATGAGCTGGGGATGGGAGAGAGGGGAGTGAAAATTCTCCACAGAAATTCTTTGAAAGAAAAAAGATCAGACTACTGTATTTTCATACTGTAAATACCATTTTCATATTCTGCTCTGTGAGATAACTGAGATAAAACTGGAAGTTTAGTAAGTACATTTCTTACCAAGTTTTATTTGGCTATAGTAATGTTGTGCTACTTTAGAATATTTAAGAAACTGAAAAAAGAATGATTTGAACAATTTCATGTCTTTTTATCTGACTTTATTGATATGAAGATTTATAGAGGAAAGAATAATCCAACACAGAGAGATAATTGAGAGTAGCATAAAATAAAAATTAATTTATTGGTAGCTTTGATTAATAATTTTTTTCTTTTTTTCAATCCCATAAAATCTATGTTGACTTCAGTAAAACACTTGAAATTATGTACAATGGAAGAATATTCATTTGGATAAAAAGTAGAATAAAGTACTGTCTGAAAAGGAACATAGTCCAAAACAACCCCAAAATTGTGGTATTGCACCAACAGGCATGTCTGACACATGGTTATGTAGTTTGCCAGATGAGAGGAGTATCCGGTTGTCATCACTGAGTGATCCTGAGGAAGCAGAATAAAAGAAATTAAAATCAATAGCATGAAGTACAAGATTATGCATCTTGATACTGTAATAAGGGCTTTGGTCAAGAAAAAAAAGATATTTTATTTAGAGTAATCAGATAAAGTATTCCCAGCATAACTGGAGAAATTGTAATGCAAAAATTAAAGGGCTGGTGAGTCATGACCTAAAACACTGTGCAGAAATATTTGAAAGCAGAAGCAGGTGAAGAGGCTTCGGAATAATTGTGATATTAGAAAACCAGATTCAGAAGAGGAAGCCCTAAGAATGAAGTTGTTTTAACCATGGAAAGCAGATGGTGGGAAATCTAATTGCTGCTTATAAAAGTAGCAGGAGCCATTTTGGAAGAGGTCTGTGAGAGCTTAGGGGTTATGAGCGGGTGTAAGTAGGAGATTGTTTAGGCTCATGTGCAAACAACTTGGCTTTGTGGGCTCACTAATATTCAAAACCCCAGAGTCTGACTTTGTTTTTTAACTAGTGTATGAATTGTATACTTCAGTTTGGCTTGGGTTTATTTCTGAATCCTTCCAGGATTAGGGGTTAAAGTTAAGGACTTTTTTTCATTTTCTGCCGTTCTTCTATGTCCCTTCAGATTTTATACCATGTCTTTCAAAAGGCACACAAGAAAAGAAATTATTTTATATGGGTTTTTTTGGAAGTGGTGGTTATATTTAAAGGTTTGATTTTTGTTTCTAATCTGTTTTCACTAAATTGAAAGCTGCAAAGACAATAGTACTAAACTTAATAGCAGCATATTGTAAACTAGGCTTTATGTGCGACTATCATCAGAAATACAGTCTTAAAGGAAAATATATCCAAGAGTTATACACTGCTGAAATCAAAGGCATGCTGAAATCTTAAGTTCAAGAACAACCTAAGATCATGACAGAGGAAAAAGCCTCTTCAGGACAGAATAGATATAAAGATTCTTGATCAAATATGTAAATGTTCAATGTCAAACCTGAAGTACTAGAGTGAAAAACTGGCTTTACTGGAAGCAAGAGCTTGAAAATCTCTTATATAGAACCTTATATAGAACCTTAGTCAGCTCTAGGCACTGAGTTATTTTGCTTGGTTTCTCATCTGGGTAAAAGAGTGAAGCTGTTACTCAACTGCTACCTGCAATTGGTGTAGAGGATTTTTTGGTGTGTTGGGCTTTTGTATTGTTTTTAAATCGGTGTTCCTTGACAGGTCTCATAATTTTGACTAGATGTACTGGTCACATTACTTTATACTATGAACACTTTATGCAAGACAAATGGTCCTTTGAAGAGTCCAATTAGTAGTTAGATTAGGCACAAATTGTTATATTCTATGTTTCTTAGTATCTTTCTAAGTAAATCAGTGACTTAAAATGGTGTATGCCTAACCCTCAGGTGCTTCTCATGACAGCAAAAGTATGACTTTCTGTTAAAATCGGGTTTGTTTCTGGGGCCAGTGGAGACTGAAACATGTCTTAGTCAACACTGTCAGCTTCTAATTTTAGCTATGCTCCCCAAACAAAGCAGTTTTTTAACTACTGAAGCTAACTGACCTAACTGGTGATGATTTTGGCTTACCAATGGCTGAGTCAAAATATGCAAGTCTAACATACAATTGAGAAATTGTTTTTTGAGTAACCAGAGGCTTTTAAAAATGGTGATTATAAAGCAATTTATCACATTGCCACAGATCATTTTATAGTTGTCTTAACCTTTCTGCTATGAATGGGATTGTAGTTGCTATGCAGCATTTACTCTAGTCATTTGGTGACCCTGTCAGGCTTTTATCAGAGAAGGATGTGTTTATTCTATGTATTTTATGTTTTCTCTCACATAACTATTTGGTGGATGAGATTATGGATCCACTACAGATCCAAGTAATATCATAGGGACACAGACTTTCTCCAAAGAGTTTTTTTTTTTAAGATGAAGATAACTATACCTTTACAGATATTTACAGTATTATGAATGTAATAAATAATTACAGAGAAAAACCATCATTAGACTAGAATTCACAGTAAGTTCTTACATCTTTATATATTTCTCCTCTCGAACTTAAATAAATGTTGACTTTATAAATAATCAAAAGTAAGTTTTAGCCAATGGCAATAATATGGAGATAAGATAGGATGCATGCTAACCATCCTCAGATTACTCTGGTCATCTTGATATTTCAATCAACTATTTACAGATCAAGCATTCAACTTTACATGCATTGCTTCAAATGGATTAAAGTTTTATCTCTCTTTTCCTGGCAAGAAAACTTAGATTTTTCTTTATCCTTCTGTAAATCTCTGATGTTTTAGCTCCAGTCCTTTCTTTTTCCTAACTCCCTGTGTTGCTCTGTTGTACCCTCTCAAATGCTTTTCCTCCAACAAATTCTGCTGTGTTTTTTACCATACATAATGCTTTTAAACTACAGATTTGAGGTTTAGGTTTTATGCTTAGGTGTTTAATAGCCCCATTTTCTGTGTTTGAGAATCTTATTTTCTTAATGATCTTTCATAAAAAATGTTTGTATTTTCTGTTTTAACAGATTGAGATGGAGAAAAGATTTGTGGTTTTTAAAATATCTCGAAAACTTGTCCTTTGGTTAATCAGAAGAGACAGTCTGGCATATGTATATTTCAGGTTACTTAAAACAGAGCATTAATTGCAATGCAAAACCTTGAACGTAAAAACCAAAAGAAAATACAACATGCAAACAGCATACATCTAGTGAGAATAAGAAATCTGCATAAGTGAGGAGAGCTAAACATAGTGGAATGACCTCCTCATCTTGCATTGAAATTTGTTCAGTGCTTTTGTTTCAGAATTAACAATGTAGTATGCTGACTTGGTTAAGGTTTTAACTCTTGCCTTTTGAAAACAATTGTTTTTGTTTAGTGTGTTAACAGAATGAATGTTCTGTATTTTAGTCTCAGCAGAAAACATGGAGAAGAGCCTCAAGCATATGGAGAGGCAACTTCAGCAGCTTGAGAAGGATTTGCAGACTTTTCCAGTTCCTGAAGATAAGCATGACAAGTTTGTAACAAAAATGTCAATATCCTTTAGAGCACTCTTAAAAAACAAAACAAATGAAAAATCCCTAAGTAATTTAACTGCAATGCTTTAAATTTTAAATTTATTTGCATAATTTCTGTCTATTTTTTAGCATGTGCTTTTGAAAAATATAACTTGTTTTTCCTCTCAAAAACTAAATACATGAGCAGTCCAATTAAAGGATTCCTCTGAAGTGGAATGAATGAGGAAAAAAATGCTTACTGTCAGCTTTTACAATGGTATATAAGTTTCTTAACTTAGTGTAAAGAAGTTATAATAGGAATGTTAAGCACTCTAGTGTTACATGGTGTTTTTGTCAGAGTCTCTTAGAAAAATGTCTGTCACCCTGTCTCTTTGTTTTCTAGTGTATGCATTACCATTGTGAATGTTTTTGTACATACAACCACAGAACCAGAAAACTTCTGTTATTTCAGAAATGAGATTCAT
This sequence comes from Acrocephalus scirpaceus scirpaceus, assembly GCA_910950805.1. NCBI lineage: Eukaryota > Metazoa > Chordata > Aves > Passeriformes > Sylviidae > Acrocephalus > Acrocephalus scirpaceus. The sequence goes on along the minus strand of OU383774.1, from coordinate 60,656,825 downwards.
AGCCCATGAAAACTTTTCTGGTGTTATTTTTGCCAAAATTCTCACTATTTATTCCAAATCATGCAGCCAACTTCACTGCTTGTCTTTAATAAGAACACCTTGTGACATGAAGATAATGAATTAAATTGGAAAAAACCCATTCTTTCACTTAAACCTCTCTAGCAAATGTTGGCCATATATGCTTGGCACCAAGACTAATCTGGAAGCAGAAATATGAACAGACAGGTTGAAATTTGCTCTGCAGGCATGGTTAGGTTGTTACCTACCTGGAAGACTGCTTTGTTATGTACAGAGGCTGGGAGACTCAGGACACAGTCCTCTTGATTCATCTCATCCTGTTACATGAGCCATATAGCAAGTGACCCCGAGGCCAAGTGGATGTACTGGTTCTTCCTGTGTGAGCGTCAGTTCTAGCTTCATTAGATGCACTGCAACCCAAGTGTTTGCAACTTAGCTTCAGGCCTTCTCTGGCCACTGTGGGTTATCTTAACCTTCCAGCAAGAGAAAAGTGGATAAATAAAGATATAATTTATACATTATATGCTAATACCAAACATCTAAAATCCAAAAATGATTTTGTAGGATGCCTCATTTCCCTTTGTGTTGCTGACATTTTGGGCATTTATGAAACTTCCTGGCAGAAGCGAGTGGAATATAGTGATAAAAAGTTATAAATTGTATTTAAGACAGAGTAAGTAGGCAGACATTGTCAAGAAGTAGCATAAACTTTTTCAGGAATTTAAATTCCATCCCCATATATGAAGACCATTAGAGCAGTTTACTGATCACTTAAAAAGGATAGTGATCATCTTAGGAAATGTCAAGGCGGATCTACACTTCATATTTTTCAGGCATCTCAAAACTCTAATCCTGCTAGAGAAGACATGGATTATCAATGTTGGTCAAGAAGTTAAGTCATAGCCATAAAGTAAAGTTTGTTCTTTGCATCAGTTTTCTCTAGGGAGAACTTCAGTTGACCCTACTGTGTAATATTTTAAATGGAAGGATGATGTTAAATGAAGGAATCAGTAGAATTCTTTTTCTTAATATTAAATAAATAGCAATAAATCCCCAGGAGTAAACAGTGGTCATAAAACGCCTGAAAAAATTCAAAATTAACTCAAATATAAACTTAAGGGACTGCAGATTCTTGCACGAACTAAGCTAGCTGAGCACACAAAGGACTCATACAACTGAGGAATCATAGAATTATTTGGGTTGGAAGGAATATCAAGGATCATCTGGTTTCAACCCCTCTGCTATAGGCAGGAACACCTTTCACTAGTCCAGATCAAAACTAAAACAAAGCCCACAGGTTTTTTAGGAGGGCTACAAGGAGGATCTGTAAGTTAGGCTTCTCTACCAAGAAAACTGATTAAGACTAAATATAAAATGAACATGTATTAATTGGAGATAAAATGTGGTGGAGGAGAGTTGTGTGTTTTGTAAAGAGAAACCAGCCTTTACAGGTCTATTGCAGCAGGCAGATAAAGGTAAGAAGTCAGTAGAACATAACTGAATTTCCATCCATGTTTCAACAAGTTTCATAAGTTTTTTAGCAAAGACTTATAAGGAAAGAAATTTCTTAGGTTAAGAAGTGGTTTGATTACTTTTTTTTTCTGGATTAATATCTTTGAAAAAAATCCTCACATCAAAGGGAGATGCTGGCAGATGCTGACAAAGCAGCAAGTGAACTTCAGTTATTATAAACTAATAGATCTGAAGGAGAAACACTGTATTAGAACAACTAGGAACAAATCCAGTTGAGAACAAGCAGAAAACATAAACAACAAAATACTATAAAAATCAGCAATACTCTTACATCATCAGTTCTTCCATTAACCCTGTCTCAAAAAGTGTAGTATATATCTCCTGATGTGGCAGAGAATGGTGGCAATGAGCAGCAACTGGCAATAGGTTATGCAGAAGGAATGTTTTAATAATATAATACTCTGATGGTGGAAAATCAAAAATTTAAGAAAATACCATAAAAATACTTGTATTTTTGTGTCCCATACAGAAGGAAAGAGTGGAATATATTCTTTGTGTCTTTAAATAACCGTGGATTCATCCCATGTGAAATACTGTCCAGCAGGTTGAAACATATTAACAGAAATGTTTTCATGGACAACAGACAAACTGAAAATGTGAATGAATTTCATATAAGGCTTAGATAAGTGGCTAAGGACTGTATGTCAGGAACTATTAAACACAGTGGTCCAGAGGCAGCTTTAGCTCAGAAGAATTACTAACATACAGACTGCTAGAAACTGAATACTACATCACTTGAATTATCATGCTGCCTTTGCCAAGTTTCCTTTCCTCCTTGTTTTTGGTGTTGACTGCTGTCAGAAACAGGCAAAATAAATATTTGGTCTTACTTTGAATAAAGCAGTACAGATAAACCAAACTGTTAAGGTCCGATTAGTGACCTGAGACCATATGCTGAAGTCAATAATACACATTTTATTTAACAGTAAATGTGGGTGGGTAGGGGGAAAGGAAGGGAGACATAAAGCAGGAGATAGTCCCCGCTCATGGATTCAGTAGCATGCTGTTAGTTTTTCTTCAGCTTCTTGGTAATGGTGTGTCCTGAGGTGGTTCAAAACTTTTCACTATGTATATATTTTAGCAAACAAATTAGTTGATACTCATTGGCTACAAAGTTCTCTTACTGTTAGTCCAGTGCTCAGTCTTCCTCTTTGAGTCAGTGTGTTTCTTGACTCAGTGAGTTGTGATCTTCCCCTGTCAGAATTACCTCTACTCAACCAGAACTGATTTCAGCACAATTTCTCAGTTGGCTTTCCTTGTGGACCAGAAATTCTGCATTCTTTGTTTCCATTATCAGTGATCTCTTCTTCTACCCCATCTTTGTTACCTTCCCCTAGGTCTGAGATAACTACCTGACAGTAGTATCATCTTTATCTTACCTTGAGTTCCTGTCACAGTGGCTTATAGTCCCTAGGAGGCATATTTGGAGAGGGGCACCTTCAGTGGTAGCAGTTGCCCATCTATCCCATAACTTGGGGTGACCTTTGTTTGACCAGTGATATGTGTATTTGCAGTTGCTTCTTTACACTGATTTCCACAGTGGGAGTTGTCTGGATGCATTAATCAGAATGTGCTACCCAGATTTTTCTTCTGCTAGGTTAGAAACATCCTGTCTCTCCCTTCTGTGCTTATCTCATGGCAATGTGCTTCTGTGGCCTAAAGAGTATTTGAGACAAGCAACTGTGCTCTTTAAGTCCTTATACCAGCCATACTACATATTTCATTGTATTAGACTATTCAAGTACAATATTTTGAATAGTAAATATTATGAACAGAAGTAGTTTACCCTCACCTACTACCTGACCCAGCAGACTGACAGCAATTTCTAAACAGCATAGTTGCATATGGTCTCTAGTCATGTCTGTGAACACACTAATTAAAGCAGCTCACTTTTAGAAAAACAGGAACTTCAATAAATTACGAAGCAGGAAAGGTTTGATGTAAAGGTTAGATAATACTGCACAGCATGATGAAACCTGGACCTGTCTTTACTTTTATTCCTATGACAAGGAAATCTGAATGGTGATGATGTCTTGAAAAGCATGCTGCTCATAAAAAGAAACCAGCAGGAAGTTTTAAAAAGGAAGGATAATGCTTTGTAGAAAATAATTTTTCATCCTGAGTACAATTAAGCTCCATGGACAGGCAGGCCATTACATCCTGTCGCTAAATATCACAACCCAAAGCCCCCTAATGAACTGATTAGCATTCTTGTTTCTTTAAGAAGTCAGAGACATGCACAGTTGGTTCACTCTTTTATTGACAAAGTCTGTAATTATGAATATTTCTCCTATATATTAGATTGTGTTAATTTGTGAGCCATCATGTGTATGCTAGCTGAAAAGAAATAGTTATTATCACAATTCTTCTGTTTCCTTTAATTAGGGAAGTCAAAGAATATTGAATTGATATTGATCTAACGTATTAAATTCATCGAGTGAAATGTTCCATAAAAAACACAGTGAACAAAATACACTTGTACGTTCAAAATAAAAATTTAGTGGGTTTATGGAGAGTATTTAAATTGCATATGAAAAGTTTAATTAAGTGATTTAGTCAACATGCTCTTTATCAGTACAACTCTCATCTTCTGATTTCCTAAGCAGCAGCTGAGAAAGTTTGAACTTACTGTAAAAGTATTGTTGATGATGTTCTTTTACAGAAATTTATGGAACTAATACTTGAGAAGCAATCAGTTGATTGCTGTCTTTCAGCTAGGAAGGAAGTATTTTCTTTTGATCAATTAGCTGTTTGTTTGCCATTTAATTTGATTTGTTGACATTGCAGAAAGGGGAGGAAGAAACAGCACTTAAATGAATCAGAGCCTTCACTACCAAATGAAGTAGAAGAAACCCATTTCAGCTGCAGGAAAGGGACTACTTGCTGCCTCCAAACTGTTGATTACTTAATTGACCTCATAGTTTTAAGTTCCTCCTGTGCAACATAGATTGAATCTGTAAGATGTCCTTACATCCTAAGGACTTTGCAGATTACAGGACCTGAGCTCTTCATGTAAAAAAAGGTGGTGTGTTGCCCTTTGGTAGAGGGTCAAGATGTTAACTGTGTGGACAGGTAATGAGATACGGCTTTGGCAACCAATGTAAATTTACTTAAATCTATAATTCTTTTAATATCTGGTCTGAGCTTAAGGCATGTATTATAGCTAGCACTGATTTTACTTGTAATATATGATATATACACAGTAGATGCAACAGCTTTGTGTGATACAAATACCTGCCAATTTGTTTTCGTTTTATAACATAGAGATAAGTAGTAAAGAATGAAAAAGTATTATTTGACAAGTACTCTTCAGAAGGTATTAATTTAAAAATCTAAACATTTTTATGTGTTTCTTGTACTATTATATTCAGATGCAGAATTTTTCTGTTGAACCTTGGTATATGTATATAAAAAGAAGTCTCTCTGACACATATTTTTCAGACAATTGCAATTATTTTCCCAAATCATGTGAAATCCTTAAGAGAGTCCTGCAGTATTCACGCCACTAGCTCTTACTAAAAAATCACTTTTTTAGTAAGAAAAAATCACTTGTTGAAATGGTTTGCAGTGACCTCAAAGTCTTTTTGCATCAGTCTTCAGAAGGTTTGCCATGTTTGTGGAGACTGTTGTCATCTAGTATAGTGAGTGTCTCAGTTCCCTTTTGAAGATTCTGCTAAAATACAAGTGGTGAATATTGGGGTCTTTTAAGGAAGTGTTTGGTAGAGATTAATGTTATTAATTATTTTTTCTGGGGTAACAGCTACTTTTACTTGGCTTGATATGCTACACTGTATTAGTATTTTATATACCACAATGTATTAAAATCAGTATAAACTTCAGACAAACAATTCACTGTGAAAAGAGAAGCCAGAATATGCAAGATGAAACATACAGCAGTTAGAAATGTTGCCACAGATCTTGTCTCAGCCATGCAATGCTGTCCTGTTACATTAATTAGCAGAAGGATCGGTAGTCCAGTGATTCCAAAAAGGGAGTCCATGAAGTAAAGCCACTTCAGAAAAAGTTAACAAATACCAAACTTCTTGATTTTGTTTTCTTCCCACCTGTGTTGCAGCTCAGCTGCACTTCTGTCTTCATTCATCCAAAACCAATGAATTGTGTAGTTGATAATGTGTATGTATCAACCTGTTCATAATAATTACAGTTGGGATTGCTGTACTCAGTAGTATTCCCTGTTGTTTCCAGTTTAGCTAGAGTTGGCTAACAAAAGCCATATTTAAGGAGAAAAGGAAGAGGAGTTATTAAAAATACCTAAATTGAAGCACAGTCTCAGTAGAATGCCAAGAGCTTAGAAGTATCCCATAATGTACCAGATGGAAAATAAAAATCTCAGGATTCATCTTGTCTGGCATTGAAATACTAGATAGCAAAACATCTTGGCAGAATACTGTATTTTGTGTTTAAAATTATGCATCAGATATTCAAGGGGAGTCAGTTTTCAACAGTGTAAAATTAACCAACTTATATGGACTCTATTAAACATAGCTGTAATTTTAGCTGTGTCTTGAAGAATATCACAGAAATTTTCTCTCACCTCCCCCACTCCCCAAGTTTTCTTTTAAGGACATTTTCTGGAATTTACAAGACAAAGTATACATTTTACTGATAATTTCAACCCTTTTTTTTTTTGTTGTTTTTGCTTCCTAGAAAACTGAAAATACTGGAATGTTTAATATCTGGCATTTATGTAGCAAAACTAATTTATCTAATTTTCCTTTACCCTTCACTAAATTTTAGGATCAAAATTAAACCAGATGTAGGAATTCTTTTTTCTAGTTTCACTCTTTTTTGTTGTTTTGCTTTGTTTGTGTTTTTGTGAACTGGTGACACTTCTTTTGATGGTCTTAGCTTGTCTTTTGTCATGTCTTGTTTCTCATAATCCTTTTTTATATAGTCCTTGGGCAGCATTTATAGACAAACCTCTCATCAACTTTCTTTGCTTTCCTACCAATAGCTTTTTAAGAATTTCAAGTCTAAAGATCAGTTTCTTGTGTGCTATGCTCATCTTGGGAGCTGAGTAAAGGAGTTTCAAATTGATGTAGAAGAGAAGAGGGCTGGCAGCATCAGTTCTCTTTGAGCTGTTGCCAGCCAGTCAGCACAGGCAGTCTGAAGCTGCTTATGAGCTGAATCTTGTGAAGTTACTAAAAAGCATGAAAAGAAGCTTGTATTGGCAAAAGAGCCATGTTGACAAAGTCTGAAAATAGGTGATTGAGGGGTGATGGAAGACATATCTTTTGAAATTGTTGAAATCTTGACTCTAGTTAGTCCTTTTTCACGAGACTGTCATAGGGAAGGCTGTTGTGCAGTTCCAGAATCAGCTAGTAGCCATTAGTGGCTAAGTAGAATATTGTGAAAAGGGCATTATTTCTCCCTTCCTCCGCATATCTGAGATCGTTATTGTGTGAATTTCTGGCCTGGATTCTAAATCACAAAAAAATCCCCATGGACTTCTTACTTGTTATTTTTAAAGCAACCTTAACAAACCAGAAGGACACTTAGCAGTGCAACTGAAATGGAATTCAGCTTCTCAACAAAACTAAAAAAATGAGTCCATTGCAAGTAACCTGAAGAGTAAAAACAGTCATCCAGTGTAAAATGTTAATAGTCACTAGTGTAGTTCTCCAGGGCTCAGTTTTGAGACCAGTCCTGTTCAGCATCTTTACTGATGATCTGGATGATGGGATTGAGTTCACCCTCAAGTAAATTTGCTAACGACACCCAGTTGTGTGGGATTGTTGGTCTGCTGGAGGTCAAAAGGCTCTGCAGAGAGATCTGTGCAGCCTGAAACAATGGACTGAGGCCAGTGATATGAGATTCATTAAGAAAAAATGATAGGTCTTGTGCTATTCTGTTGGTCTAGATTTTCATGCACTTGATTAAAAATTCTGTGCTTCATAAAGTGACCATACTGTATTAAATCTGTTATAGAAAGTGTACAAACACAGTAAATTCTCTTTTGCAGTAGTTGGGCAATTGAGAGTAAAAATAAAATTGCTATTTCTTGTCTTTTGTAGCATTTACTACAGCAAGAAAAATAATGGAATAAATAATGGAATAATGGAATAAACATTCCATTAAAGTACACAGTTCCTAAAGTTGCCCAACATAAGGAAATGGCTATGTAGAATATTTTGTCTTTGAGCTTCTTTGGCAAACTACGTTATTGGAAGTCCTGAATAAACATAGGAGTTTTTATTTTATATGCAGTATTTTGATGCTATTTATAAATTGTTCATCTTTTATATAAGCAGTTTTATTGTTTTCAGCTCTATTTTTAATTAAATTGTATTGACATTGCAAATAGCCTTAGAAAAAGGATAAATACCTGTTGCAGCCTTCAGAGACAGAAATGCATTGCTGTTACAATGAAGTTTTTTATCTTTCTTGATTTTTTTCTTTTAATATTGTTAATCAATATTTCTATTTTTACTCTAATTTTCATAGGAACTATAGTATTTATTGATAAAGTATTCAGGTTTAATTATTGATATCTGTACCTAAATTCCATGGAAATTGTAATTTATATACCTAAGCATTTAGCTTCAGTAAGGAGACAGTGATACTAGATAAACTACACGGGTACTTGAAGTTTGTATTAATTACATTTCATTTCACTACATAAGAAATTATATAGTAATTGAATAATCTTTAAATTTAAAGTGGTTGAGATATTTTGATGAAACTCCCTGAATTTATTCATAGGCCTAGTATACATAGTAAATACTAGGAAGCAGATACAACATGGAAGGAATTCTTTTGGTCCTTATTTGAGGAAATAAAAAAATGTGTATGACATACAAATCAATGTTAAGTGAAAGCAGTGTGTTTGATTGGATTCACTGAGTATTTTTGCAGCCTTAACAGCAGTGTACAGCTTCCTAGTTCATGCCAAAGAAGATTTTCAGAAAGTTGCACGGATGCATGAGAACATGGAAAAACTCTATCAGAACGTGATGAGGTATTATGCCATTGACCTGAAGAAAGTTTCGGTGGAGGAGTTTTTAACAGACTTAAACAACTTCAGGACGATGTTCATGGTACAATATGTTTATTTTATGCCTAATGTTTCTTAGAAGTTATATTTTGTAACCTTATCTATATGTATGAATTTGGATAATAAGCTGATTTGTGTCACATCTGGCTTCTCATGATTACATAGCTTAACTTACTGACTACACTCCTGCAGGAATATTATATATGAGCATGAGTTTTGTGACAAAATCTGGAGGAATGATCCAACTAATGCCTGTAGATCTGTAGAAAGATTCACTTAGTCATTTTGCCACCTACTCTTCATTGCAGCCTGATCATTACAACTTACCATTACAACACACATATTTAGGTTGCTTGCATGTTTCCCAGTCTTGTTTGGTTTTACTTGGTTGATTGGGTTTTTTAATGATTTCAGACAGGTCTGAAGATATTAGGTGGAGAAAATTACTTCTTTCACAGGTACTGAGAAACAGTTTAAAATTCATATGTCCTTCAGTTTTGAGGAAAGGGCTTAACTGGAACCCATATTTAGCAACCATTTGGAACATGCAATGATTACTAAGCCTCTGCTGCTTCAGAGTTTAACTAAAACCCTAGATATTATTCAACTGCAATGATTTTGCTTGGCAAGTTACATATGCCAGATTTTTGGGAACAAGGGCATTGATTGTGGTTTCCTAACTTGATCAGTGCCTAATATGAAACTCAGTACTCTGATTTCAGAATTAATAAATATTACAAATAGTTTTATTACTTTACTTTCTGATGTTTAAACCATACCTCCCATGTAAATGTTGTCAAATTCTAAATGCTTATGTTCACGTTGAGTTGGAGTCTCTAAAGAAGTGGTTGTGCTTTGCATTAATTTTCCCATATTTCTTCTCTGTGTCTGTAAAATTAGCACTGATGCTAGCCTCTACTTCACAGCAGTGTCATAAAGATAGATTAATTAACGCTTCAAAACAGTTAGGTATTATTGATGAGCATGATAGAAGAAACCTTGAGGAAAATTAATAATTCTGTCTTGCAGAGTACAGTCTGAAGGCTATATGAAAAAGATGTGTAGATAAGGCATGAAACCTCCTATCATTCAATGACACTAAGCAAAATCTTGAGTAGCTGCTAAGTTTTGAGACTTTTCAGAAAAGATTTTTGAGATGCCTAGCATGAGACAAATGAGCCGATTTTCAGAATTGTTTAGTATTGGTCTTTACTACTGACAGAAACTGAAGGTGATTATTATCTTAGAAAATTTAGTTCACAAGGCTTGTAAATTTAGTGCTGAAAAATCATTGGATTATTAAGAAGCCCAAACTAAAAGACCACTCTTCACCAGTAGGTATGGGAGAGTGAAGTTCAGTCAACTTGTCATGCAAAGTTGATGATTCACGTGAAGCATTTTCCGACTTATAACTATTTTTTTAATTCTTAATTAATGAAAATGTATTAAAAAGTTTTTAAAATATCTGTGTTTAAATCTGGAGCCCTTGACTTCAGCTAGGGCTAACTTTGCCTAAGTAGCTAACTTTGATCTGCACTTTGCATTTCAGTGTTATTTGGTAGCTGTAACAACTATTACTCACACTTGGTGAGCACCAAATCTAGAGTACAGTTACTTGGCCAGATCTATAAAAAGGGGTGAAGCATCTTGCCTTCAGAGCTTTAGCTTCCACAGCTAAATTCCTGGTACACTCAGTGGAACATCTTAGGTATCAGATATCCCTGTTAACCTCCCTCTGTACTTTCACAGCATCACAGGTACTGCTAAAAAGCTCATTCCTTTCCTTGGAAGAATAGCTTTCATGATGAAGAAATTGTCTAATGGTTAGAATTTTCCTGCAGTTGTAGGAAAGGGAGAAAACACACCTTGAGGTAACAGCTCTTCTGTCCAAGAGTAGGCTAATCGGGTTAATCATAGGATATAGATACCCCTTGCTTCTATTGGCACTAGGTTACTCTGCAGCAGAGACAGAACCTCAAGAACCAGAAGAACAACCAAATAAGAGTGTTCCCTAGACTCTATTTTTCTTTTTATATGAAGCAAATACTTAAATAAAAATTAGAAACGACCCTGGAAATCACAAGAGAGAACCCAAGTATGCCTTATTTGGAAAATCTAGGTCTTGGCATTCCACTTACATTTCGTGTTGAAAACACATGGGACATGTAGGATAGAATTTGGCCTTAGGGCATATCTGTATGAGAGTCTGAGTGTCTAATCTTGTGTTTTAGTCAAGGGAGATGCATGCTTAATTCATTTAGAGGAATTTGGAGAGCTGTCTACCTGATGTCTCAAAGGAGACATAACTACAGAAGTACCTAGTATCCTGGAGAAGTGTGCTAAATAGTATCCAAGACATCATCAGCCTGAAATTTTAAGCTTTGACATAGAATTTTTGGAAAATCACTTTCCTGTAGAGAAAGGCAAGGTGTGATACTCCAAAGCATCCAATTTGCACTGCATATGAAGGTATAAGCTATTAAGTCAGGCCCACTTGTTCAATGTGATTAGAAAGAATAGACATCTACATTTGAATCACTGCAGTCTGAGGCTGAGTCCTACTGATATTATTTTTGGAGAAAAAGTAGGTACAAAGTAGAAATTTCCTTGGTCACTCTATTAGAAAAGTGTGTAATTTCTGCCAATATTGTACTTGTCAAGTATCAGGTCCCATCTGAATTTTATCCAGTAGTTTATCCAGTTTATTCTACAGAATGCCCAGTCTGAAAATCAGCAAATCATTTGTCAAAATTATTCAATCAAAAACTTCAGCTTTTTGTAGGAAGCATCTACCCTTCTCCCCCTGTATCAAGAAATTTGACAAAGGTGACTTTGGAGGAGCCATAGTGAAAGTACAGTTTTGCTTTGTATAAAAAATCAATTTCATTGTCTTTTTTTATGATGGAAAGCTTATTCTTCTTCAGTTATCCAAGACATTATCTAAGACAATATCCAAGTATTTCTTCACAAGCTTTATGCAGTATTTTTCAGTCCCCTTCTTTTGGTCACTCTCTATGACAGTGATGCTACAAACAGTGCCTGTGCAAATATTGCTGTAATCCACATTCATCTGTGTTATGTAAGACTTGTCAGTCCATTTTTTTTTTTTTTTTTCCTGACTGCAGTCTGGATGCTTTCCTGGTAAAAACAAATGAGACATTAAGTATCCCTGCAAACTTGCAGCTTTTGCCACAGACCTTGTGAAGATGTTAGCCATTTTGTAAGAGGGGACACTGTGATATATTATGAAAGACAGGGTTCTATGTAACTGTTCTGAAAAGAACAACTTATTGCAATGAATAGGTGTGCTTTAATGCAAATGTAAATTCTCAGAGCACTGAGAGTTTACCAGCGTACACAGCTAACACTAAAATAATGAAAAGATAATCCCAGAACACTTTTGTTAAAAATTTATTGAATGTAACAGCGTTCTTTTGCTTAATGTCTGAAAATGCAAAATTTTTAGTTCAAAACTCTAAAACTCATTGTTCTGTTTTAGCTTCGGTCGAAGTTTTGGAGTACATATTTATTATTCAAAATAAACAGAATTGTACAGATATTAACCAGAATTTATAAACCCAGTGAATTAATGCAAATGTTGATAAGAAAAATGCAACACTGTTACCCAGGCAGCCTTGTTTTGCTTGGTATAGTGGCAGCATGAAAAAGAGGAAAGTGTTGAAATTGTTTTAGAACTACAAATGGTAGCATATATTTTTGTAGAACAAGGTGGTTTAGACATTTTGAATTCTTCCTACATTAACATGTGTATTCTTAAGATCTATTTCTTGCTGAATTTATAATCCTCATTTGGGGACAATTAGTATGCTTTTAATGTATTTATTCTGAATTTGCTTACTCTTCTGAATAAAATGTACTAAATATGGAATATAAAATACTTACTTGATTTGATAAATTAAAGTTAGGGGATACGGTTTGAAAGCTTTTTTCTTTGTTTTTAAGGTTCAGCTTTCTTTTTGCTAAGCCTTCTATTTTAATGGAACTCTCTATTACTTTTTTTCATAGCAAGCAATAAAAGAAAATATGAGAAGAAGGGAAGCAGAAGAAAAACAGAGACGTGCTAAAATAGCTAAGGAGAAGGCAGAAAAAGAAAAACTAGAGAGACAACAAAAGAAAAAACGCTTGTTAGAAATGAAAACAGGTAAGTGATGTAGAAAACACATTTTACCAAGCATTTTACTGGCAATAAAGCTTCTATTTTTTTCATTATCTGAATGTGCAATGAGAAAAAAAAAGAAAAAACAGATAAATGGTTTTTCACTGATTAAAGTTTTCAGCAAAGAGGTGTTTAAATTTTGGGTTTTTTTAATGAGCTTTCCTGATTGCCTGGGGTTTGAGTTATAAAATAACTCAAATTGCTGCTTTTTATTTTTCCATTGGAATATATTGAAGCTTGTGTGACCAAGTGTAAGTTCAGTTATGCTCAGAACCCTTTATGTTACTTGAGAAAAGACATTTTCCAAATCACAAAGCTATTTTCTTTAACTAAGGTTACATACTCATTTTTGTTCTTTTATAAGACTAAGCCCTTCCTGAATTACTTTGTATTTTTCTTTGAGTATGTCAATTGTTATTTTAACAGGTCCCTGTTGGAACACCTCCAAAACCCCCTCAGCCATGCATTTTAAAAATTACTGGTTCTATACTGCCTTTTGTGCCAAAAGAGACGGCAGATGCTGTGAGTTTTCTGTTACTAAAAGAGGTGTCTGATGATCCTCTCTATGGCTGTATTTTATCCTAGACTGAGCTTCTGTAGTCCTTCAGAATGATACATGACTTACTTTGTAAATTGCCATGAGCTCCCTTTTTTTTTCCTGAGCAGATCTTTTTAACAGTTCCCTACCTAAACCCTGGTTGGCACCTTTGTCATAAGAGATTATCTGTCTCTTCCAGTTTTTACTAATAGCCCGAATAGGTGTGTTTAGTTTTGGAGGTGCTTCAGACCAAAAGTCTTTGATTTATTTTTATAAGCCTATCCATGTTTTGAGGTGTGAGTCTAAAGATTTCTTGGGAGAAATCAGGCAGCTACTCTCTGAACACAAAAATTCTAATTCTTTAGAAGTACAATTCAAGATCCAATTAGAAAACTACCAGTGACAATCTTTTCAAAGCTCACAGAAGATAGAGGAGGCTGCAGAAGACTATGAAGGGGTAAAAGTGGTGTCTGTATGCATTGTTAGAAATGTTTCAAACGAGATTTCTCTCAGCCATGTTGTATGTATGACTGATAGCATTTTGGATGGGAAATTGATAGTCTTTTAGTCAAAGTTAAAGCTTCTCTCAAGTCGTGTTCTTCATAATGTCATGTTCAGTCTTCCAGAATACAGATGCTGATGTTGGAGACTTATGTGTTATATACACTTGTGTATGAGGGCCTCTGATAACAAACCCTTCCACTTCAGTGGATGTGGCAGGGAATTAAGTACTTGTCCTCTACTTCTCTTTAAGTACCCTAGGGTTTTGATATCATGCAAGCGTACAGAAAGATGTTTCTTGTCCTGTGAGTCACCTAAGATTCAGTTTGGAATGACTGATCTAAACAGCAGATAGTAAAAGATGGTGTTACGATCACCTCAAGCTATAAATGTCTTGAGCCTGATATTGACTAAATTGGCTGCTGATAAGTTGTAAGGCTTCTTGTGCCTGTTTGCAACATATTTTTAAGTCTACTACAAAACCTGAATTTTGGGAGTGGGAAGGAAAGCCCGTGTGGTAGATTTTTTTGTCAGGGAGGACAACAACAAATATATGAAAAATGGGGTTGTTTGTTTTGGTTTTTTAATTATAATTATTGTTATTTTGACAGTCTTACCATAATTGTATTTAAAGTATTTAACTGGAGGCATAATGTAGCTCTGTTTTTTTGGAGTTACATAGCTAATCAAAAAAAGTGGTTTTTTTCTCCCTTTTCCCTTTTTTTCCCCTAGCTATAACTTGTTCATTGAAAGGCTGTCTTCTTATTAAGAATCTGTAAATCAGTCATGTCTGATCTGCTAAAAAATTCATAACCAGGTCCTCTCTCTGTCAAAAGACCAAAACACTCTTACCCGAAGTGTGACTGTGGAATAACTGATTTTTGCTGCCTATTATTTCTTTATATGGTGACTAGATCAGATGTTAGATTTGTAGGAACATTATTTCAAATATTGCTCAAATAAAACTCATTGATGTCACCAACCCAGAAGTTATTTTTGCGATTTCAAAGAGGTGCATTCTTGGTATAAGAGAAAAGATGAGAGTATACATGCTAAATGGCTCTTCCAAAATTTTTTTTCTCTGTTGATAGATCATAGTGTACTCTACATCTCAACTCTTTTTTTTTTTTTTTTTTTTTTTTTGAGTAACATGACTTTTTAACTGAAAATGACTTGAAGATTAGTAATGGCTGTGTATCCCTATACTATGTGTTACTTCATGGTTTCTTAACTGTTTCTCTTAAACTTCTTTTAAAAACTCTTAAGAATCAGCAACAACAACAAAATCAAAACAAACAACAAAAACAATCAAAAAATAATCCAATCCCACTTCACTGGGCTGACAGTCATTAGTAGCACTGGTTGTGTTATTATCCTACCCTTGTGTGTTGTCATTATCACTCTACTTAGTTCTTAGTACCTATCAATCACTACTCTGCATAGTCTGTCTTAACATCTGTATCCTAAATTTAATGTCAGTATAAAATCCCATGGAGTTGATACCGTAGTGTTGGTGATGATGGCTACCAATGATGTTCCTAGTTGCCAAGATGATATACTGAAATTTGAGAGGTTTCCTGCAAGGGAAGCTAGAACAGAAATAGATTTTTTTTTCTACTCTACTATCTCTCTTTGCTTTCCCATGTGCAGTTTTGGATCTTTTTCTTTTATAAAATGGTTTTGTTTCTCAATAGTTCAAATCCTGTTGTCTATCTCTAAGTTAGAGGATTTAAAATGCTTCAGGGTGTGTTAATTCCCCAGGCCACAGCAATGCCTTTGATTTTCTCTTGCTTAGCTGCTGCTCCTTTTCTTAAGGTAAAAGCAATCTCTTCACAGTGCTTGAGGTTGTACTTTTTTCCAGTGATTGTTAATTAGCCATTAGTGATTATTTTATGATTCTGGAGCTTCTCTTTCAGCCTATACTTCATACCTTTCAAGACCTAAGGTGCTATCCAGTGTTAAAATAGGATTTGTATCATCATCCTAAGCTTGTATTGTTAACCACTGGTTTCATTTACTACACAGACATTTAACCTTCCCCAGATTCTGCTTTCTTCTCAAAGTCTTTTTCTTTGGGTTTCATCTTCCATCTGCTTTTGGAAGCTATTTGAAGAGCAGGGTTTTCTTGCCTATAGTACTACCTTTGGCTGCACAAGGTAGAGGAAACTATTTTTGCATAAAAGTAACCTACATAATATTGCAAAAGATTTAGTTACTTAGGGGATATTTCCTGACTTTTTTTGCATTGACAAAAACTTAATATAGAATCATAGAATAATAGAATGCTAAGGGGTTAGAATGGACAGTAAACCCCAACCCCCCTGCCATGTGCAGGGACTCTTGCATCATAAAGTAATATCTAGCAAAATATAAATTTTATGAAAACATATCCAGTATGTGACTTGAGTCAATAAGTTGTATATAGTATGTTAGGAACTGTATTTATACCAGTTTTGAATGTACTACAACAACAAAAAAAAGTGAAGACTACAAAGGTCGTATTAACCCAAAAAGAAAATCAATCTGGATTAAAGTTAACTCCTGAGTTTTAGTTAAAACTAATTTCTTCAGGATGAAAACAATAATTTCACTAATAGTAACTGACATTTATGGCAAGTATGAGTTTCAAGGTAGTTCTGTAATATATCAGCCTTCTCACAAAATATAATAATCTGTCTTAGCCTATGTTTTGCCTTTGATACACAGGTGACAACTGGGTTATCTAGATCACAGGTATGCTCTGTCATCCATAGTTGTATATCGGTCTTCTTTGCCATACTGTTGCACCAAATTCAGTGTTGTTATGGTCATTTTCTAAAATTAGATAAATATATGTACTTTGTGAAAAATCTTTGTAAAGTTATAATTCAATTTTTTTTATATCTCAGATATAAGTATATCAATATTTTATACTTTGTAAAGTGTGTAGTGTTTTATGAATATGCAGTACATCATGTTTTAGAAAAACCTGAACATTTTAGGTAGGCTTTACAGTATAAATTTTAACCTCTGCTAATAAGACCGTATATTTTTGTTATTATATGGAATACTTTCATTTGCCCTCTCGCAAATTGTTTTTGAGATTTGGACCTGCAACCAGTTGAGCAATGTCAGATTTACACAGCTCTAAACTGTAGTTTGCTAAAACTCTTTATCTCTACTTTACATCTTAGCAATACCAACATGTCCTAGTGGTCACAGCTCAAACAGTTAACTGATAAAAAGGCTGTAAAAGTTCTTATTTTCCTTTCAGCTCCATCCTAACTTGAAAAGTAAGTGGAATTCAGTAAACATTTTGACTAAGTAGAGGGTGATGCTTAACATTTTGAAATTTATGTTAATAAAACTTGTCCTCTAAATATTCTCTAGACTACAAAATTATATTCATTATGAGATGCTTTACTTGCTTTTGTGAAGCCAGATCAAACTATCACACACTATCCTTCCAAAGGTAAATAGCCAGTGAAAGGGGATCTTTATGTAAATGCCACTTGCCTGCATACTATTAACATTCAGATACATACTTTCTCATGCTGTTCAGATGCTTAGTAGAAGCACACCAATCAATTATTTTGATCATATCAGAATGTAAAGAATTCTATAGCTGAGATAATAGCAGCTAAATTTATTGTAATATAATTGAGAACTCCATCATTATGGCATCTTTATTGTGTCTTACTTTGAATACTATTTAAGCAACAAGCCACTTTTATCAGTGATTATTTACAAAGATTGCACTTTTCTTGCATAAAAGCAGTGAAGTAATGCCAAAATGGAACATCTGATTTCCAATATAACATATTAGTTTGTTTTCAGTTGTGTTACTCAGTTTTATTTTTATCATAATGATCTGGTTTTAAATAAGTTTTAGTTCATTTAAACAGTTATGACCTTATTTGCAGTCAATTTTGCAGCATTTATTTTTGTAGAGGTTTTATATTGTTTATCTCATTTTGGAAAAAAATCCCAACATATTCCTGTCTCACAAACTTGCTAACAGCATTTTAGGCTTTGGTTCTTCAAATATTAACGCTTTATTATTGTCTGCTTAGTTGAGCAATATGAATATTTTCATTAATTCTGTAAGTGTTCTGCAAAACAAAAGTACACCATGGATCCCAGTACTGATAGTTTAAAAAATGAAAGTAGTAAATGTAATTAGGTAAATAAAGTTCAGATTCTAACAGATAAAATGCTTGCCTTTGAAATAAATTTAAAAAATTCCCAAAGATATTTATATTATTAGGTACCCTCAAAGACCCACTTTACCTGCTTAGCTTAGGTTTGTAAGACCTCCATTTTATTAATTTGTTCTCACTGGAGTAAAAGATTCAATACTTCTCAAGAGTATTCCTTTCCTCTGAAGGGAGTGAAGGACTGCAAAAGTCACTGAAATGACATCATTAGTTTCTAACATATGTTGGTAATTTGTTGTTTTAAAATGTCTGCAGGGCTAATATCCTGAAAAAATACAGATTTTTGGACAATAGTATGTATATTGCTAGCTTTTTGGAATTTAGGAATATGTTTCACTTAACTAGATTTACTGTGAAGGGGACAAAAGATCTGACAATGATCGATATGAAGAAGTCCTATGGATATATTATTAATATCCAACAAGCATTTTGTGTAAGTTATTTTCTTCAGGTAGTTTTGCCTTTTGGAATTTCAAGTGCTCTACTAAGGTTGGTTCCTCCCTGGTGCTGATAACTTTTTTCTCTTGTTCCCTGATTGCCTCCACTTATCCTCAAATTGGACCCTCTTCACCAAGAGGATTCCTGAGGTCATTTTCTGTTATTTGAATTCCTTCTTAAGAATCACTTTTATTAGGAGGCCAGTGGGAAATAACTCTTTTCCATAACTGTGAGGAGTGTAATCTCTTCTTCTTAGGTTAAATTACAATGGCAGAAAGAACTCTGAGACATTTTAGAGTTGCTTACTCAGTATTTACTCATGTTAATATTTACTGGACAGTTGGTAGTAAGCTTATGACGATTTTGGAGAGTGGATCTAATTTTTGTATAATGTCTGTGAAAAAAAAAAAAAGTCATACATATGAGAAAGGAGATTTGACAGACCTTGGCCAGAAATCCACCAGAAAGGAGATATCACTTGATACTTCCCTAAGTAAGATTATTTTTCAGCTACAATTGTATGGTTTTGACAGTAAAGTATAAATCTGGGTAAATTACCAAGAACATCCAGATGTCTCCTCAAGAATAATTGGCACATTCATGCTTGAAAAAGGCTCCAGAGAATGATAAAATAAAAAAAAAAAAGGTATGTTCAATCAAAAAAATCTAAAAGACTCCGTGTGATACATCTGATATAGAACATCTGCAGAAGCCACAGCAAAAGATGAGATACAGAAAAACCTTCTCTGTTTACAGAATTTGATGTTTTTAGTGCAAAAAATAGAACTAATCTGAATGTATATTAATTTAATCAACAACTAGTACTCACAGGTCATGCTCTGACAAAATGTCAAAGGTGCTAAGTCTTCTGGAATATGCAGGTTCATGCACTTATTTGCAGCCCATGGGCTCAGAATGCAGCAACTGCTGATAGTTTGTGCTATGTAGTAGCTCCAAAAGAGCAAGTTGTTTAGAAGAAACAATTATTTTCCTTCTGAAAATTTTACTTAGAAGTGGAATCTTTGGAGATAGCAGTTGAAAAGCATTTGTGAAACTGAGGTTTACACAAAGCCAAAGGAAAAATAAACAGCAGCTGTTTTTGGAAGAGAGAAAAGTAATAACAAATAGAACTGTTGAAAAAATTAAGGGTCAGTAATGTAATGTCTGTAGATGAATATTCTCATAAGGATTGCCATTCATGTTACAGTGGTAAAATTTCTCAAGAAATGCGAAAACAATGCTGCAAACTTGATGGCATTTACATGAAAAACAATTAAAATCTCTGGAGACATCTTTGGGATTAAGAGCTCTAACGTTTGTACAGATAGTAGGTTTTGATTTGAGTAGGCATTTCCTACCTCCAAATGCCACCTCACATCTCTATAAGGAGGTAGACATCAGAGTCCTCTAAACTGCTATGTGATGCTTTTATTCTCTCAAGTTTTTTTCTGTATCATCAAAAGTTTCTTCTCTCAAGTTACAGAGGAAGGGAGGAATAAATATCCTTACCAAAGCATTGGTGGATATGCTTTATTTTTACTTTGCTCAGTCCAAGGTTGTAAAAGAGCCAAGAACCTCCTTTGTAATTGTTGGAAAGCTAGCTGATGGGAAGGTCATGTGTCTGACTCTTCCTTCAAACCGAGTCTGCTGCTGCTTCTATTACTATGCTGTTTGCTAGGACGCTTATCTTCACTCAGCAATACCTCAGTGGTTGTACAGAAGTACTCTCTTGTTACTGCATACCAAAATATTCTTGCTCTGAAGCTTGCTGACAAAAGTTCCTTGATTTCTCTGGCAGCTTTTCTCTATTGAAGGCTACTAAATTCAAATACAAAGTTTTTGAATCATGAACAGCTGGAGACCAAGAGACGATTCTAGAAATGTAATTATATATTTATCCTGTCCTTTGTATGGATGTTTGCTATTGGCTACTAGTGCACAAAGGATGCAGGGGTAGGCTGTTGATCTGATTTTCCTGGGTATTCTTAGGCATTTTTACCTAGTCAACCCAAGACCAAAGAGTCTTGCCCACCCAAAGCTGTCCAGAAATTTTCATTAGTAAGCTCAGTCATGTAATCCAGTGTTACGACCCGTTCAAATACTAAGTTTGTATTTAGTTTCTTAGAGTACAAAGGAGGCCAAAAATGCTGTTTAACCAAAATCAGTATACTTTATTCAATATCAATGTACCCACCAAAGCTGATATACTTTATTCAATATACCCACCAAAACTGATATGCAATAACAAGAAAAAAGACTGAGGAAAGAAAGCTATATAGATGAAAACAAGAGAGAAAAGGAGAGATAGGAAAGATGAGATTATTACCACAGAGAGAGACGGAGTCCTTGCAGCAATCCAATAGGTCTGCCTTCGCAATCCTCGTGGCTCCCGGCCAATAGATTGACGCCGCTACCCTCGTGGAGCTGATAGATTCCGTTCCTGTGGGGAGGTCCTCAAAAAGGGTCTTCTTCTGAGGCAGAATATATAGTTCTCCAGAGTGGGGGAGAAATCTCGTGAGTCTAGGCCCAATGCACAAGGAGAGGGGGGAGAAGTCCCGTGATGGAGTCCAGGCCCATGCACAATGCGAGGGAGGGGGAGAACAGGGCAAGCTGTCCTGCTACACCTCAGGCGCAGGTGGTACAGAATGCAGGGGCAGTGTAGCGTGCTGCGACTGCCATTGTTTCAGCAGGATGTATGTCCGGGAACTCAGTTCCTAAGCAAACACATCTGAGCAAAATGGCAATTCTCGTAGCAGTTACATCAGCTCTTGAGGTTTCCCTCTCGTTGCCCCCAAAGTCTCCACAACGAAAAACGTGAGACAAAATTGAGGGTCTTTGGGCCGACTGTCACATCCAGTCAGAACTTTATCACTTCACTGGTGAAAAATTATTCAACTTGAAAATTTTCTTGAGCTCCTCATCTCTGTAGCACAATTTTCAGTATGAGTAATCGTTGTGTATATTTTCTAATTTATTGGATGTTTATAAATTTAAATGAAAACAGCACTGTGCTCAATAAGCTCCTTCAGAGGCACACGGTAACCAAGAGAGAAGATGTTTGCACACACCCACACAGGTGTATTATGTTCAGCTCCATATATTCTTTTAAGAAGCTATGTTCAATTAATAATGCTCCTATAGCTGTTCTTCCTGCTTTCTAAATGAAATTGTAATTGATTCATCTCAATAATAGATGTTTGTATTTTTTCCCTCTGTGAAACAAAACTAATGAAAATACTAGTTTTCGGCTAGTCTGGAAAGCAGATTAGTTGTATTCTTGTCAGTGTTATTGGAGTTGTGATGGGAAACTCCTTAACAGCAAAACATGTTGACTGACTTCTTCATATGTAATCAATAGTTCTTGCCATTAGCTGTTCTTTCAAATCATAGCCTTAGATAACTGGAGTGCATAAGGCTGATCTGTTTTAGTTATAAGTGGTTAAATAAAATTAAAAGAAACTTAGCATTGTTCTCAAGTTAGCAGGCTTTTCTTTTCCCACTAAAAAGGCACAGCATCCCAAATGAATAGGAAAAAGGACTATAAAAAGATTGGATATTCTAACTGGCTTTTAAAAATATTATCAGGTAATGCAATATAAAATGCATTACTAGAATATCCTGTATTGTTGAGTTGGTAACAGAGTAGGCGTTGTGCAAAATTGAGTGGACTTAGTGAAAAAGTAACCTCTTTGTAATCAGTTTGTGCTCATTGCCTACTGTCCTCTCTGGGCCTCTCTAAGATGAATCTGGTGCAGTCACCTTTACACCCCACCCAGTTCCCCACAGGTGTTTACATACATGGATAAGATCCCCCTGAGCCTTCTCCTTTCAGGCTGAACAGCTGAACACATCTCTCAGTGTGTTATTATATGAGAGATGCTCTAATCCCTTTAGCGTCTTTGTGGCCCTTGACTTTGCTTGGATATGTTTGTGTCTCCCTTGTAGAGGGGTGCCAGAGCTGGACTCAGCACTGCAGATGTGTCTCACCAGTGCTGAGAAGAGGGGAAGGATGCCCTCTTGTGACCTGCTGGCTGTGTGTTTCTTTGGTCATCTTTCCCACAGAGCCACAATACTGACTCATGATCAATATGTTGTCCACTAGAATCCCCAATTATTATTTTTAAAAATGCTTTCCAGCCAGTTAGACTCCCATCTGTGCTCCTGGATGATTTTTCTTTCACCTCATCACATATCAGTCTTTTTTTGGATTTTATTAGGATGCTTATGTGCCAATTTCCCCAACTTTTCAAGATTATTCTGAATGGGTCAGCCATTTCTTTGAATTTTGCACTATGTGCCAACTTGATCAGTGTGCACTCTATTCCATCATTCAGGTCATTAAGGAAGATGTAATAAATGTTATCCCCAGTATCAAGTCCTGGGGTACAAAACTTTAAAGGCTTGCTTTTCTGTTCATTCTTTTATAAGTCCAGTTTACCTGAATGTCTCTCAGAAACACTTGCTCTGACAGTCATTCTGCTGGATCTGGCACCAATATAAATAAAACTTGATCAGTGTGCACTCTATTCCATCATTCAGGTCATTAAGGAAGATGTAATAAATGTTATCCCCAGTATCAAGTCCTGGGGTACAAAACTTTAAAGGCTTGCTTTTCTGTTCATTCTTTTATAAGTCCAGTTTACCTGAATGTCTCTCAGAAACACTTGCTCTGACAGTCATTCTGCTGGATCTGGCACCAATATAAATAAAACTGGATAATCTCTGTGAAAAACTCTGTGTGAGTTTACAGTGGCTTTTTTTCTGTTGTTATAGAAAGAAGGGACTTATAGACTTACAATGAACGTCAGAAATGTTTTATTAACATTTTTATTAAAAAGCTCAATATTAAGATGATTTCACTCTCAGTCCCATTACTTAAATGGGAAATTGTGGCCCAGGTGAGATGCAGGAATTGGTACCTTACACCACTGAAATGTTTTTGTATCGCTGTTATAAAGAACCATCTCTTACCATAGCTTACCTTTTGGTTTTGTCCAGTTAGCTAACTTAAATTAAATTTGTGTAGGTACCAACCTTAATTTCAACAGCTGACTTGAAAAGGACGGCTGTCTTTCAGCATTCATGAAGGGTGGAATTTATTTTGAATTTAACTTGTTTTAAGCTCTCTGGAGCTTGGAGTCCTCTTTGTTCATGTGCTTAGAGTCAAAATGTATCTATTTCTAAACCATAAAAGCACTCTAAGACAGCTGGACAATGGACCAGTTTATCAAGAGCAAGAAAGATTGCACAAAACCTACTCTTCTCAGCTAGATTTATGGAATGGGTACATTAGTCATTAGGAGAAATCATACCTTTCCAGAGTATATTTGCCAAGGGCTCTGAAGCACTATTGGAGACTTTCTACTTTGATGGGCATAAGTAAAAAATGTAACTCTTCTTATACTGGACTAGAGTGTTGATTTGAAACGTGAGATATGTGCATATGTTTTACTGTTGGAAGGGCTGTTATGTGTCTTTTGCCTGAAGTCACTGCAAATAGTGATATTTTTCTGAAGCTGGATTTAATATTTCTAAATCTAGAAGGAGCTGTCCTTTCAGCCAGCCCATCCAAGGTACACTTGGCAGCTGTTTCTGCTTGTAACTGTATACTGGAAATTTTCTTTTTCTTACTGTATTGTAACAAGGTTCTTCCAAAATTTTATCAGTGGTAGAGGAATCCCTCTGTTCTGGGTCATGCCTCTAGTTTGTACACTTTTATTGAAAGTCAGACTGATAGTCATGTATTCCTTAACTCACCTGTCAATGAAGATTATCGAGTTGCTGCTATGACTTATACCAGAAAAAATTCAAAGCCTTAGAACAAGTTTAAATGGCAGTCTGTATGTTCTGTGCATTTTCTGGACAAAGTTGCTCTTATCATCCACCCACAATTTGTTTGTAAAATTGTATCTGTATTTCATTGGAATGAAGACTCAGAATTTAGGTAGTCATTGCTAAACATGTTACATTAAAACATTTTAGTTTGCTTTATATTTTTATGTTTACAATATAAAAACCTTCAAAAAGTCTTCTGCCTTGATCATATGTATGGCTGAAAGATTTAGAGATTGTTCATATCTCTATGAATACTGCACAGAATCTGGCTGCCTTGCATTCTGAGCCTGAAAATAATGGAACTCACATCCAAAACATTGCAGCTTCCTCTTTGTGATCTGCTGTTCTGCTTCCTGGAGCCTAAGTCATTCAAAACTTCTCATGGCTAAAGCTTTTCTGTTGTGATTTTGTTCAGAGAATGTTACTTCAAATTGTACTTAGATGGAGGCCCTTAGTCAGCTGAGCAGTACTTTGTAGCCTGCACTAATCAAAATCAGTCCTTGTACAAACAAATATAAAGGACTTTTCACGATGTCTTTGAAGTAAAGGTACAACTTTAATAAAGTTAAAAGATCTAACTTTCTTTTTTCCTTCCATGTGCAAGTAGTCTGGAAACATTTCAGCTGTCACTGTCCCAAGCCTGGTAATCATTTGCCTCTGAAATTTTTGTGTGTAAATGCACAAGACAGGATG
Organism: Acrocephalus scirpaceus scirpaceus; assembly: GCA_910950805.1. Taxonomy (NCBI): domain Eukaryota; kingdom Metazoa; phylum Chordata; class Aves; order Passeriformes; family Sylviidae; genus Acrocephalus; species Acrocephalus scirpaceus. The sequence continues at coordinate 60,631,881 of OU383774.1, read as the reverse complement.
GAGCTAAACCTGGAAGAAGGCTGTGAAGCGCTTACGTTTTAGTCAGTCATAAAACTGGGTGCGATATATCTAATTTGAATTATGTCCTGAGCCAAAGAGGAAGAAAAAAAAGCAGTCTGTATTATAGCAAACAAGAGTAAAAAAGTATCAATTCTGGTACTTGCTGAATTGAGAAGATTAAATTCTTGAGATGAGGAAAACAAATCTGATAGCTTCAGCACTCGATGTTTGTTGTTAAATTATATAAAGGCTTGTGTGCTGCCATGGAATTATGTCAAAGATGAAACAATGATAATTAAACTCATCTATCCAGATAACTTCAGGAGCAGCCATTGAGGTTTGCACCCTTTTCCTTCTGTAGTAGCTATGGAATCTGTAAGGTCTCTTTTTAATGTATGTATTTGTCCAAGTTGTGTGATTTTAGTTTCACATGAAACTTAGTGTTTGGCTTTAAGAGCTGGTCCTTTTCATTACCTGCAGTATAACAGAAAGCTGCATGTAGTTGCAATACTATAAGTAAAGGCAGGTGGAAGATGCTAGCCAAAATTGCTGTAGCTAAATCTCTTAAGTGTACAGATTGAGTAAGCAAAATCAACAGAAACCATGCTAAAGAATCCCTGGTTTTCTTTTCTGAAATTTCTTAGTATTTCCTTTTGTGAGAAGAGTAGCTGAATAAGGCTTTGATTCTGTGAAAAAGGAAACAGGCATATTATTATGTTTTCTCCTGGTAAAGTGAACTTTTGGAGTCCTAGTGTTCTGTGGTTTATTTTATATTGGACAGGTTCAGAGGAAGTGTAAAAATAAAACATTTTTCATCCAAAATAATCTTGTTACAACACTTTTTATAAAACCAAATTGCTAATGATATTTATGATTCTATCATGTCAGTGGACTACTGCTCCTGGAATTATAGTATATATAATTTGTTCTTTATAAGTACATGAAATGCAGGTGTCACTACTAACTGCAGTATCTGTTGCTATCATTATAAGCTATTATAGGTGTACATGTAAAGCTAATGATAGTGCACTAGAAGAGAAGGGTCTTTAATATTCTTAACATTTTTAAAGATGTAATTATGAAATTGGGTAGTTTATATCTGACTTGGCACTGAAATGTCAAGGGCAAGACTCACCGGCTACTTTGGGAAGTTTACTTCTCCTTTAGATGGTATTTAAAAGACAGTTGTATGAGTTTTAATTAGGTATGATATTAAAAAGTGTTTAAATCTTCTATTCTGAAATTGTGGGAAAAGAGATAATTTAAATCATAAAAGGGTACTTTCTCAAAGGAATTACTGGGGGCTATGTAGCTATCTGCAAGCCAGCTAGAATTCCTAGTTCTATGATGTCAAAGTTCATAGATACACTTGATTGATACACTTGACTAATTAGGAAGCTGGTTGGGACTGGTGCCAGTCATCAACAGCAGCTTGTGAAAGCTGGTTTAAAGGTCCCTTAGGAAGTGTTAATATTGAACAGTATTTGTGACTCCTGTACTGTCATGGTAGCAATGTTGTATAGAGCTCTCCCAAGGTAATTTAAAAGACTTCTCAAATACTGCATGGTAGACTCATTTCTTAATCTTCCATCATAGACACTTGGACAATGTTATTAATAGTGTGGGTATTGATAATTACCTGCATAACTTGACAGAAGTTGTCACAGTCAACTGCTGATGTAGGTATCAGAAACCAGAATTTGGACCCTACTGAAGTTGCAGGCTTTTTACATGTTTTGGGTACAAAGATCAAGTATGAATGCTTTTATTTGCAGTGGTTAGCTTATTTCAATACATCCATGTATAGAGGACAACTGTTAGAGGAGTTTTTAAATTCAAGTTTCAGTTTACTACAATTTGTACTTCTAATGCTGTTTTGCATGTCAATGGGAGCATAATCTATAATTTACTTTATGGCTACCAGAATATTTCAAATAAATATGAAAAACAGATAGTACACGTAAATGTTACAGCTTTACTACAAGAAATTGTGGGGTTGCAATATTTCTGTTGCATTATTTTAAATATTTTTTTAATTTTATTTGATAAGCCTTTTTATAATAACCAGGGTTTTTTAATACTGAAAATTGTTAAGTTTTTGAAATTACTATGAAATCTGTAGTAGTCTTGGACAGGCTTAAGAGGAAATAGATGACATGCTGAAGTAGCATTGAAATTTTTCTTGTTATTCCTCCTAAAACAAAACTTATGAACTCTTTTCCGTAGACATTAATGGTATCATTTTGGTGACTGTGGTACTTTCACTTTTTTTGAATTGCTATTACCCAAAATGCTTATAAGCTTTCCTCCAGCATTCATGTTCATTAATGTAACAAATGGCTTGGCTAAAAATTTCTTCAGGCATCATGTTGATTTGAAACTATTCACTGACTATATTCGTTCCAGACATTACTATTTTAGAGAATTGCATGACATCAGATGGGGAAAGTTAAACAACTAACGAAAACCCCCCTACCAAACCAACAAGGAAAAAAACCCAAAACAAACCAACCAACCAAAGAAAAGCCCAAAACAAAACAACAAAAAAAGGCAAAACAAAAACCGAATCTGAACAAACAAATAGGAAGCTGAAGACATAGTCTGAATTATTTTTTATAAGGTATATTCCAAGCCATACTAATAGGTGTGATAGTCCATTAGTCATAAGAGAGCAATCTTCAGTGTAATAAAGCATGTTATAGCAAATACAAAGTAAAATGAAAAAACATTCTGTATTTCAGTCTTCATGTTTATTCTATACCTGCCATAAATATAAATGTTAGGTAACATTATGATTTATTTGCTAATTTTCACCTTTTTGGTGTTCTGTATAGCACTTTTGTCTAAGGTTGAAAACTAGTCTGGTAGTACAGAGTATAAAGAGAAGAACTAAGGGTTACTGTTTCCTGGATAAAAAGCTGGCTGGATGGCTGAGCCAAAAGAGTGGTGGTGAGTAGAGTTAGATCCAGCTGATGGCTGGCCATGAGTAGCCCTCCACAGGGCTCAATGTTGTTCCCTATCCTGTTTAGTATCTTTGTCAATAATCTGGATGAGGGAATTGAGTGTCCCCTCAGTCAGTTTGCAGATGACACCAAGATGAGTGACAAGTGTTGAATTGCTGGAGGACAGAAAGGCTCTGCAGAGAGATCTGAACAAGCTGGATCAATGGGCTGAGGCCAATTGTGTGGGGTTCAACAAGGCCAGCTGGTGGATCCTGGATGTGGGTCACGATAATCCCCTGCAGTGCTACAGCCTGGGGGCAGAGTGGCTGTGAAGCTGCCCTGTGGAAAAGGATCTGGGAGTGTTGATTGACAGCAGCTGAAAGTGAGCCAGTGTTTGCTTAGGTGGCCAAAGAAGACCAATGGCATCCTGGTTTGTGTCAGCAACAGTGTGGCTAGCAGGACCAGGGCATTAATTGCCCCCCTGTACTCGGCATCTTGTTATATGCACCAGGTAGTTTAGATCCTGATTTGCATATTCACTGCTAGCAATAACTGCTGACTCTATCCAAGATGTGTGTTGACCTAGGGAGTTTTGCCTAGTGGGATATAATGAGATTTTTATAATGGAATTCTTTATTCCTCTGTGGAGATTTTTTGTTGTATAGTTAATCCCTGGAGTTCTGTTCTTTGTCCTCCCATGCATACATACAATGGGGTAACAAGGTTCAAAAATATAACGCTGTCTGATGTGTACAGTGTTTAATACTTGCATTTAGTTACCATCTCAGAGTAACATTCATCATTCTTTTGGGGGTTATTATACAGCTGTGTATATTATTAGGCATTATAAGCATGTAATTCCACTAATAGAATTTTCCTGAACTACATCAATTATTTAATATTGGCCAGAGGTTATTAAATGTGAACGGAAAATGGCTTTTGATTAAAGCTACCTATGGATATCACTGTATCCTGTCCAGTCCAATACTGGAAACAATTTCAACTTTTTATCACAATAACTGAATGATCTTTTGTCAAATGTAACAGATCATATAAGGGACAGCTCTTGAAAGCTGACATGAGACTGATGATTTGCAGTTGTAGAAGGGTACTGAAATGAAAATATGAGTGAAATGACATTTCACTTAAAACTGTGCTTGACTCTCCATATAGAAAGGGGAATGTGGAATGAGTGGAATAGAATTTGGTCTAGTTCAATCTCTAGAAGACCAAATCTGTTGTGGTTAATTGCAAGAGAGCAATTTGTAAATATTAAAGCACTGGTCAAAGTTTGAAATTAATAGTTTTAATAATACTGTTGGAATTCATTATTATTGGTTTTTGTTGGTGTTATTCTTTATGCTTTGATATAGCTATAGTTACCAAGAGGATTCCTTCTTTTTCCTTTACAGAAGGTGAGGAGACTGGAGTGATGGATAGCCTGTTGGAGGCCTTGCAGTCAGGTGCGGCTTTTCGAGACCGAAGGAAAAGGACACCAAGGTCCAAAGGTGAATATTCTATTTTAGATTTTATTTTCCAGAGAAAGTGAAAAGCATTATGGGTCCAGTGCTCTAGAATTTAGATACTGTCAGGTTTAATTCGTTTTTGCAATGACAGTTTTCAGGGATATTCAGGCTGTTGCTTATGTCAGTAAGACTGGAAATTAATGTACTGAGGTTACTATAGTCAGATCATTATGACAAGACTTTTCAATACAGCCAAATGTACTTTAAACTTTTAGGGTTTATAGTTGTATAGGGGAACTGAAAGTTATCTTGCTCTGTAAGTGAGTCTGAGTCAAATTATTTCTCTGGTATATAACTGTCATTTATTCCAAGGAACACCTGACTTCTAATTCCTAAATTCCTGAACTTCTGTTTTGTAATGTTGTAATACTCTGGTAGCTTTCAAACAGGTGTTTTATTTCCACTGTTTCTTTGCTTTTGCAGACATACCACAAAATCTCAGTCCAACCACACAGAGGCCTGTGCTGAAAGCTTGTAACCATGGTAATGAACCATATTCATGAATTGCATGCACTTCTTAGGTTAGCTTATGTAGTTGATCTGTGCTTTCAAGACTGCTGTGATTATTTTTTCAGTTTTGTACATTAGTGGAGTACTAAACCATATTGGAACTTGCTTTCTAAGAATCATCTGAATATTACATCCTGAAACTATACTAACTTATTACTCTGCAAAGCTCTTCTGTCTTTTGTGGGATTTTTATTTATTTAAATTTTGATTATGTTTTTAAATTGTAGTACTTTTATAATCCTTAAGAATTATTATGCAAGTTTTTTTGGGTTTATGGAACTAATAGAAAGCAGAGATTCCGTAATGTTTAAAGTGTTACTAAGTGCCTGTTATACCAAATTTGAGAATTTTTGGCATTCATTCTGTGTTTCTTTGTTTTCTTGGTGCTATAGCTGGAATGGTTTAAGCTATTGTTTGTCAGTATAATTCAAAAGCAATGCTGTCTCAACAAAGTTATAGTAAATGTTTATTTGTAAACTGCTGAACTATCTCACTGTAACCAGTAGAACTTGTTCTTACAAGAAAAGTTACAATGCAGGTGTGGCTGCCTGTTAGCTTTGTTAGATAGTCAGTCTACAGAATATTACTATATTGGCTGTGTTTTAATTAAGCTTGAGGAGTCGACAGTGACTCAGTTGTTCATGACTAGTGGTCTCAGGAGGAGGTTTATATCTGTAGTCCTTCTGTTAAAGATAAATTTTAATAATGGGGAGAAAATCTTATTTCTTAGTTTTTAAAGCAGATTGCACTATTTTTTTGATATTTAAATGCGCCGCGGGTTTTATAAAGCAGATGTCATAAAATTGATTATATTAATTATACCTCATGTTTAAGTGTTTCTCTGAGTGTAGCAAAAAAACCCTCCAAACCTGTTGAATTTGGCGTATAAACACAAAATTGAAGAAAATAGAGCTGAAAGGACAGTTCGTAGATAATTGCAGAAATTGGATCAAAGAGAAATCAAGTATATTTGACAGCTACTTGTCTAACACATAACTTACTGATATTTGAGTAATGACTAATGAGCTCATCTGAATTTATCCTGTGAGTGTTTCTGCTTGTAAGAGCAGTCATATTGAATACTGCTGCTTACCAGCACATTCCATCTAGGTAGCTGTCTGTGGAGACTGTAGCTTCGAGTTTTCAAATTTAACTGCCTTTGGTCAAACATTTTGGCCATGTTTCAGACTAAAAAACAAAACAACAAAAACAAACACTCACACTCACCAAAATTTTAGTGCTGAAAAATTTTAGTCTAGACCATGGATGGATTTGTACATCAGATGGATATAATTTGGTGCTAAAGTTTGAAGTTCAGATACCTGATTTGGAGAAAAGAGCAAAGTAAATGCTTGGATTTTTTGTTGTTTTTATCAGTTTTTCCATAGAGCATTTTGAGGCAGTCTAATTCTAAGACATTTTAAAATGAATTCAATGTTTCTTTCACTTGCCTTGTTAGCTCAGAAACAGGCCAGTACAGATCTGTGCTTGCTTTTTAAGGAATTCATTAGCATGTTTTTGATTTGTTGACACTTGTTACAATGTCTGTGTGTTACATCTTCCTATCTTGAGCCAAACAGAGCACCAAAACTGGTGTATATTATGGTGAGTTCAAAGCCTTTTTTTCCTTTTTAGTAGAAATATTTGGTCATTTAGGTTACATACTGTCTAGAATGAATGCTAGACCCTGAGTGTCAAAGTCAATTTTGGATAATAATGATAATAACCTTAATGAAGATAATGTGGTCTGTCAAGATAGGAATTATAATGATAAAATTTCTTTAATTTTCTTTTTTTGAGTCCAACAATGTATAATGTCAGTATTGTTCTCTATATCATTTTTTCTTGCACTTTATATCTGATATATAGATACATGCCCAATAGTCTGTTCTTTCTGTCTATATGTGTATAATAAGTGATGAATGCTCTATATAATGGTCTATTACATATACACCATATAAGCAAGAGGTCTGTGACTTCAGCCCACTTCAGAAAAACTGGGATATGTTATTAGACAGAAGTATTGGCTTGGTCATTCCTAATTTGCTATTTTTTTCCTAACCTAAAACTTCAAATGGATGCCAAATTTTATATTATGGGAAAAAAACCCACTATCTTACTGTAAGGCTAAAATATGTGGAGATTGCTGAAAGTCCTCAAGTAGCAAATCAAGCAGTTTCCATGTTTGCTTTTGTACTGGTTTTGGCTGTTTGGGTTAACTGGAATGGTTTGGTTACTGTTTATTCTGCCGAGATTGAAAGATTCACTTATAGTAGATATATTCTATTAATGCACCCTGCAGATTCATACCTAGGATTCATCATACAGTCAAAAAGAATTACAAGCCATAACTTGAAATGTCTGTCTTGAATCCTTTAGAGTGTAATAATTTCTGTTGGGCAGGTGCCATCAGGCTCTAACCTCTTCTGTTTCAAAACACAACCAACCGAATTATTAAAATCTAGTTTAGTCTTTATGATTAAAGATATTTCTCTTAAAAACATGGAAACCAAATCAGATCCAAGCATAAATAGTGTTATAACCCCAAGCTGGCAATTAGGTAGCTTGCAGCCACACGCTGTCTTCCCTGGAGAGATGGAAAAAGATAAAGCTCATGGGTTGAGAAAAGAACATTGTAATAATTGAAATATAATAATAATATTATTATTAATAATAGGGAGGAGAAGGAGGAGGAGTAAAAAGTAGAGGGAGGGGGAGGAATGAAACACAAGAGAAACAAGTGATACACAATACAATTTCTCACCACTGTGGACCAATACTGAGCCAGTCTCTTCCTAGTAATCAACGTCTCCTGTCCAAATTCCTCAGTTTCCATTCTGAGCCTGACGCCATATGGTATGGAGTATCCCCTTGGCCAGTTCAGGTGAGCTGTCCCAGGTATGCTCCTGTCCAGTTTATTGTGCCCCTGCCCACTGAGTAGGGCACATGCAGAGCATGTGAGCATCCCAGAGCATGGGAACCTGAAAGTTCCGTGACTTAGGGTAAGCATTGCTGAGCAACAACCAAAACATCAGTGTGTTATCAACATCCTTCCTAGACTCAGTTCAAAACAGAGCACTGTGCCAGTGACTAGGAAAGAAATTAACTCTACCCCACATAAACACAGGACAAGAAACTGGTTCTGTGTTTCACAAGGCTTGACAAGGGAGAGAAATACAGCCTGAATGCACGCTTTCCCCATAGCTGCCATCTAAATGGAAGCAGGAAGGAAATTTTTTTAACTGTTGCCAATGTCACCCTCAGTACAATGATGCCTGAAACTGAGGCAGAGGCAGAGGCCAGTCAGGGTAAGGTTGAAGTGAATTTTATTTTAGGCCTTCAAGGCCAGCCCCGGCAGCCACAGCAGTGGCTGCCTGGTCGCTCCCTGTATGCCGGCAAAAGGAGGGAGGGTTACAAAATCCCCCCCCTTTTCTAGGTTTCAGTCCATTTGCATATGCCCCATTCGTTGTCCAATTAACAGTTCCAAATGACGGTGTTCCATCCTTCTACGTTGTTTATCTTTGGGGCTCGGAGCTCGGAGAGAGAGTGTCCTTGAAGAGGTGAATCCTGTGCAGAAACCCAAACTACCCTGCCCCTATCACCCTGTGCTCAAGGCCCAGCACCACTGACTATCAAGCAGCCTACCCACTAGAACAAGACACTGAAACCCCAAACCCTGAGGCATCACAATGCTACACAAGATATCAAGCTAGCATTTGCTTTTCAGGTTTAGCCAAACCCTGTAAAACAAAGTAATACAGCGGAGCAAGCCTGTGCTGCTCAGGTCTAGAACTGAGAACTGAAATTGTTTCCTTTAACTAAATAGACTGCTTAAGGAAAGAAAAAAAAAAAAAAGCAATAATAAATTTAGTGAAGTGCTAGCTATTGTGTGGGCCATTTTTCTCTTCATGATCTGTTGATCTCCCCTGGAAGCTCTTTTTGTGTTCAGCTGGTACTTCTAATTAAAAAGGAGTACTCATTCTCATGCCACATCCCATGGTAGCTGAATGTGTGTTATTTTATTTTCAATCTTACTGCATTCTTCTGTTATTGAACAGATTGCCTCTTTCTAACATGATACATGTTTAAAAAAGCATATGTTTAAAAAAAGATTAGATGTGGCACTCAGTGCCATGGTTTAGTTTAAGGTGTTAGGGCATGGGTTGGACTCGATGATCTTGAAGATTTCTTTGAACCTTGTGATTCTGTGATATGCAGGTTTTGTCAAGTTTAAATCTGCTTTATTTTTGTGATCAGAATTACTAGTTGTATTTTTAATGCTTGTGACAGGGCCCATCAAGTCACAATATTTCTTGTGGAGAAAAATTCCTGCTGCATAACTAACAGAAATAATATACATTTAGAATTGCTAAATTTTGGAAGTGTTTTAATGCCTTAAGAATGCAAGTAATATGCACTAGATTTTAGTGGATATAGATACGATTGGTATATTTCATTCCCATTCACAGTGTCTTTTATTTTCAAACTACCTACTGAATTACATCTATGTGCAAAACTACCTGTTAATGTTACAGTGTGCTTTAACTGCAAAGGACCATGTTCTGCAGTAAATATTGTGTTATATGCTTTTGCTGTGATTCCAATTCAGACCACTGTTTGACACAAGCAAAGTATTGGTATAGTTTTAGTGGTGTGCTTAGGATTCAATAGCATCTAACAGAGGAGCTCTTTTATTTAGGAAGCAGAAGAAAGCACTTAATTTTCAGTGATCAGGATTTTGCACATTAGACAATCATTTCAAGCAGCTAATAGCTATGTCTGATCTGAGTTTATCAATTATTTACAAGAAGAGTCAAGGCATATTTGCAGCTTATTTCAAGCTACTGAAGTCCAGATACATGGAGCAGCATATCCAAAGCAGGGCAGAACCCACTGCAGCACAAAAAGCTGCATTATTCACTAAGTTTTCGGTCAGGTTTTGCAGCCTGCATCAAGTTCTCTGCTGCTATGGCTACGCATTTATTTGCAGTAGCATTAGCCAAGCTAATGCTACCTGAATTGCATGAATACAAATTTGAGATGCAGCTTTGATTGTATATAAACACATACCTCAAATGCAGCAGGAAGAATTTATCTTTACAAGCAGATCATATTAAAAATGCTGTGAGTAAAGAAAAGCTATAATGAAATGAAAGCAAAAAAATACAGATTGCTTTTTGAGACTGCAGAGGTTGAAAGAAATCTTTCTGTCACAATCAGTAATTGCATTGTGGACTACATTTCTAAAGGTGACAAAAAGGTCTTATTTCTATATTGAGATCAAACTTCCATGGTAAGAGATGGTTGTAATTGTTATAGCTGTTTGTTCAGTAAATCTATACCCGATAAAATAATTTTCATGTCACATGTAGTCTGAAACATTTTAAAGACTTCTGTTAAATAAAACCCTTATGTAGTAATGTAATTCTGTCCCAATTAAGCATAAGGAAACCCTTTTTTCATGTTTGTTGGATTCTTTTCATCTCATATTTATAATAGAACTGTCATCTGATACTCATATTAATGTCTCTGCTACCTTATTTTTGACAAGCAAAGCTGACAGTGAGCTCAAGCTCATCTTAGTTCTTGAAAGAGTGTGACCACGTAGAGGTCGTTTTTATTTCATCGTTGTATGTGACAGCAAGCTATGATTGGCATTTCAACCTAATTTTTCCTTAAGTCTTTGTACATTGCTGTCTTTTCCTCAACTGTGTGTAGTGAACATTAAGAAGTACCTAACAGTGAAGAAGCTACCCATGAAGATAATCTTTTCCCCAGAACATGTTAGCAGTAAATGCACCCTCTTGACCATTAGCAGTCCTTCATGGTAGGTACAGCTTTTAAGGCACTGTGCATGTTTAGCCATGTGATCACAAAACATCATTACCTCTGGTGGAGAAAATTTTTAAGCCTTGTGTTTTACTCAATAGATAAGTTTTCTCAGTAAAAGACATGGAATAACTGTAGGCACTGTTATGAAAGGAAAACATTTAATAGGATTTCTATTAAAAAATGGTTCTCAGTTGTTGCCATTTTAAGACCAAATCTTTACTTCAATATTGACTTCATAGGTCAAGTAAAATTGCTGCTTATTCTAACAGAAATAATTCCCCTGTAACCATCTACACTGTTTATAATAGGTTTTTTTCCTAAAGCATACAGCAGAGTTCAAAGAAACTGACCATCAAAGTCAATTTTGCATGTGTGGAAATAAAAAATAATATCCAGACAAGGAAAGTGAATTTACACATTTTTATTTCTTTCTTTAGAACTATTTCTGCATTGCCACAGTTGCCAACACATGCCATCACAAAAATATCCCTGAAGAATTTTCATTCCAAAATATCTACGAAAAAGATTAATTTTGATGCAGAGTTTTTAGCAGTTTCTCACGCTCATAATTTAATATTAGAATGAAGAAAGTTTCCAACTCAGAAGAGATGGCAGCCAGCAAGAGTTTAGAATGAAGAATGAGAAAAAATTTTGGAGGGTCTTTTCTAACAAAATGTTCCTTAAAATAAAGACTGGCATAGAGAGATATAAGCCACTCATTTATTTAATCATTTTTTAATTTTAAAATGCCTAGTGCTGAAAAATTATTGGTGACTCTGTCAAGAGAGGAAAAGGGTACTTCAAATTAGTAGTAATTGCATATTATGACTGTGAAAATACTGATTAGAAAATAGACAGAAAAAAAATGCTATCTTGGCCTTAGTATAAACTAAACACACACTAGCAACCTGTATTTAGAAAGGTAAGGAGGAATTGTAATCCTACAAAAAATGTTCCCGTCTAATTTATTTAAGTCTTGTGAGATTTCCCTTATCAACTCTCATGAGTGAGGTTGCATGCATATCCTTCACCCTATGTCTTATCATAGGGCATTTTAGCTGAAGATAATGTAGACAAAAAGGAGAACGCTAGCTTTTTCAGAGTAAAAATCTTAAGTACTACCCTGAGACAAGGTAGACCTTATAATGGGACTTTTCCTCCAGAGGTTTGACAGCTTCATTCCTAAAATGTGACCCTTTGAAGATGTCAAATTAGACACTCAGAAGAGAGCTAATTGCTTTTGTAAATATTTTGCCAGTGTTCATTGGTATTAGTTGAATAAGATCATGGCTCTCAAGGGAGGCAAGGACACTTTCTGCAAGATAAGAACAGTAGCAAAGAGGTGACATTTGAAAGTAGTGACACTGTATATTCCATAATTGCACATACAGTAAATGTCAGCTTCATAATCGCCTAGGTAGGTAACCAGATTTCCAAAAGCTACAGTAGGCAAGTTATATATTCAAGGCTAGTTGGCTGAAAATTTATCAGTGGAAAATCTTAAATCTGCAAAGGGAGCTGTAAATTACCAGCAATGTACCCTTATTTGTCTTTTCATTTTTTAGTCACAGAGAACTTCCCATTTGTAGACAATTACCAAGTTTATATGTAAAGCAAAGAGATTCTGTCACTTCTCAGAGCACTTTTCAAGTCTCTTCCATATTTGTTAAACAAGATTTTAGGTATAAATTTACCAGTCTGTTTCACTTCTGTTTTCTGAATGTTAAGAACAAGTAGTATCTAAACTCCTGCCTCATTCTTCATAGGCTTTTAGAATTTTGATCTGAATAGCAGATCTGCTGAACAAGAGCCATAAAGCTCTTTATATTGTGGGGTTTTAAAAATAGCTAGATAGATGCCACACATATGTATTTTCTTAGAGGGGTTATCTTTCATAAAGAAACCACAAATAAGCCACAAGAATTTTCTCTGGTTAAAGACTTCACAACAAAATCTGAGATACTAACAGAGTATGATTCCTGACCTGGGTCTGTTCTGTGACTCCAGTGATGTCTGGTTAATGCAACGTTGTTTAGTCAGTCAGAATTCAAAAGATTTAGAGAAAGCACAAAACATTTTTCATTAAATTCTTCAAACACTTTTCTTAAGTCATCCTTTTATGCCTGGTAAGTGAATGTGTTCCATTAGTGTTCTGGGATTTTTTCTTCCTTTGGGAGGATTTAATTCCATTTTTTTTTCCTAAGTGGTTGCTGTAACAGAACAAAAATATTGTGTAGAAGAAATACTGGAGTTATGTTTCTTCCTGACTTTTTTCATTATAGCCAATCCTCTGCAAAGGTGCAAACATGCAGAAAAAACAAGGGTATCTTCAACTTCTTCCTTTTGTTGGGGTGGGAACACTAGGAAGATTTACTTTCAAGTTTGTGAATACTCTAAAGGGAAATTGGCAGTTCAGTTGTATCAGAATTAGTGCTTGAACCTGGAGGTTGCTTGATAAGTCTTTGTTTCATTCAAAAAATAGATGAGTCTTGTGCATTTGCACCATACATGCCTAGGGCAATATCTGCATCAATCACCTGGCAAGATAATCTGAAGCCTCAGAAAGCCTTTAGGTGGCTCAAAACTGGAGATCATGAGTGATAAAGGAAGGAAGTGCAGGGGTCAAATGCAGCTCTTCTTGCCTGAATGGCAGGATTAAAGATGATAGCCAGGCTTCTGCTGAATGATCTGGAATAGTGTGAGCAGGTTGGTCTGCAAATCCTCTTTTCTTATGGTGAGGTAGGTCACAAATCCAAGATGGGAAGCTGCATTTTATGTAATTTCAGGAAAGAATATTTGGATTTTCAATCTATTCCCTTTCAGCGTACACTGTGAAGTAGTTTGGCTCTTATCCTTGGCATGGTAATTTTTTGCTTTTAAAAAAAAGCCAACAACGTTTTAAAGCAAAATTGTTTTAACCAAACAGCAAAACTATATGAAGTCTATGCAATTTCCTAGATGATTTTACATCGTGGAGGGTAACTAGTATATACTTCTTTAGAGGCTATACATGTCTATTAAGTAGTGTAGTCTCTCTGTTACAGTAGTTTGTCATGATGTCTTCAGAAGAAGATTTTGTTTGTAATGGTGAAGTTTTTTATTTCCATGGGGAAAAGAGTTTATCATGCTTTTTTGTCTCCTGACAATATTATCTAACCCCATATACCAGAGAAATAAAAGAAAAACTCTTACCTGACTCTATAAGCTTGACTGTATTTGCCATAGGTTTTAAGAAATCTAAAGGCTGGGATTTGGAAAACTAAGAGTGAATTTATTCTACACTATTCAAACTTACAGTTTTGATTTTCTCCCTCCTTGTAGCATAGCAAAATGATAAAATAAGAAATTGAAAAGATAACATCGGGACTACTTAGTGTCATAAACAGGGAAATGGAATGAAATCTCAGCAGATTTTCAGCACAGCCAAATAATTATTCCAGAGGTTTTTCTTTTTATCTGTTTTCTTAGGCTTTAAGCCTGTTTCCTTGTATTTGAAAAGGGATGAGTGTACATGGTGCATTATAATACAGTGCACATAAAAATACTTGAATTAGCTCTAGACAGTCTACTTTTTGTACTTGAGGCAGGATAGCTTTTAGGTCAGGAACAAATTTGGATATCACAGCCCGGTTTGAGGATTTCAGAAGATATTTGGGTATCTGTGTACTACACCTAATCAAGCTATGCAATTTCACAAGCATGTCCAAGAATGTGGCAGGAATGATTGCCATCCATCCATTATGAGTATTTGAATCAGTAGACTCACTGACATTTGTTATTTTTAGTGACACTCTGTGAGCAGAGGGGCTAACGAACAGAAGGGAACTTTGCAGGGATACAGAAAACATGGTTTAAATCCTCTCCTTGAGGGAACAATAAATCTTGATGAACCAGGGTTAAACACAGCTGAGTGAGAGCTTTCATTACCCAGATAACTTTGGCACCCAAGTTTTACTGGTCTTTTAGCTTGATAACTAAATTTATTAACAACAGAAGAAATTCCTATCAGAGTTATGTACCTTAGCTGAAAGGCAGCTGTTTGAATTCCTACAGATACACGTTAGCCAGACAAGTCTTAAAGGTGGTGATCTTCCCATTGTTTTCACTAGGCTCTGGAGAAGTGATCAGAATATAAAACCTATTAATACATAAAGGCTTCTGCTGCTTTTATAGCTTTGTATAAAGTTGGCATTTCCTGATTTTGGTTGCTTTTTACTGTAGTCATAATTACATTTGGTGATTTTTTTTTAATGCTGCCTTAGTTTCAAAAGCAGAGATTAATCCCCAAATACTCTCAATTCCTTGCCAAAATTGCTTTGTTTCTGTGCATAAGCACAGAAACATTTATCTGAGGACATATTCTTATTTCAGTGGGTGCATTTTATTGTTGTCATTACCACAGAAGGGAGACTGAATATATTTTTTTCTTCTTATGCTCTAAAATGTAAATATCTCCTTTGATCAATCTTTTCCAAGAGAAGTGAACTTTATAGTATCTAAACTTTAACTCTGCCATCAGTAGCTCAAGAGCTGTCTGAGTCAATCTAATGCTTCCAAATCTGCTGATTAACTCATATGATCATATGAACACAATGCCAAATTAGGCAATTAGGCTGAGGGAGGAGCTTGTGGAGGACATTGTTACAATTTGGTCAGTTTTTATAAAGCGAGATAACATTAAATGACAGCTATGTCTAAATAAATGCTTCAAGCTAATAGACTGACCCATCCTTTCTTCTGATCCTAAACCTTGCTTGCTTTTTTTTTTTTTTTTTGTGGTGGTGTGTAGGAAGTGGCTTTGGTTTTAGGTTGCTTGGGTTTTTATAGCATCATTAAGATTGAAAAAGAGCTCCAACATCATCGAGTTCTTTGATCGAACACCACGTCAGCTAAACAACAGCACTAAGTGCCACATCCAGTCATTTCTCCAACACTACCAAATATGGTGACTCTACCACCTTCCCTGGGTAGCCCATGTCAAAGCCTTGCCACCCATTCAGTGAAGAATTCTTCCTGGTGTCCAACCTGAAGCTACCCTTGTGCAACTTGAGGCTGTGTCCTCTTGTCCTATTGCTGATTGCCTGGGAAAAGAGGCCAATCTCTATCTTTCTACAACTTTCTTTCAAGTAGTTGTAGAGTGATGAGGTCTACCCTGAGCCTCCTTTTCCTCAGGATAAACAACCTCCATTGCCCTTCTCTGGACACACTCCAGCACCTCAATGTCTTTCTTGTAGTGAGGGGTCCATAAACAATCAGAGGACCTGAGTGCCACTTGAGTGCCTCACCAGTGCTGAATACAGTGGGACAATCACTGCCCTGGTGCTGCTGGCCTCACCATTGCTGACATAGTCCAGGATGCCAATGGCATTCTTGGCCACCTGGGCACATGGTGGATCATGTTCAGTTGCTGTCAACCAGCGCCCCCAGGTCCTTTTCCCCTGGGTGGCTTTCCAGCCACTCTGCCTTCAGCCTGTAGGGGTACAAGGGGTTGTTGTTACCCAAGTTCAGGACCCACCACCTGGCCCTGTTGAACCTCATACAATTGGCCTCAGTCCATTGATCCAGCCTGTCCAGATCCTTCTGCAGAAACTTCCAGCTGACCTCCAGCAGATCAATACTCCTGCTCAGCTCAGTGTCATCTGCAAACTGAGGGTGCACTTGATACCCTCATCCAGTTCATTAGTAAGGACGTTAAACAGGACTGGATCCAGTGCTGAGCCCTGGGGAACACCGCTAGCAACTGGCTGCCAACTGGATTTAGTTCCTTTCTCCACCACTCTCTGGGCCTGGCCATCCAGGCAGTTTTTCACCTAGCAAGGTGTGCACCCTCTCTAAGCCATGGCCTGTTAACTTCTCCAGGAGAATGGTGTAGGAGACAGTGTTAAAGGTTTTACTGAAGTCTCTGTAGGCTACGTCCACAGTTTTTCCTGTCACCTGGGTCGTGAAAGCAGATCAAGTTGGTCAAACAGGACCTTCCTTTCCTAAACCTGTGTTGGCTGGGCCTGATGCCCTGGTTGTCCTGCACATGCCATGTGATGGCACCCAAGATAATCTGTTCTATAACCTTCCCCAGCACTGGGGTCAGGCTGCCAGACCTGTAGTTTACAGGATCCTCCTTCTCACTTTTCTGGTAGATGGGTGAAATTTGTCACAATTTGCATTGTTTGGTTCTTAAATGAAGATCTCCAGGCTGTCTTTACAGACTTCTAAAATTGCACTGAAAGGTAGAGTCGAAGCACTAAGCACATAAAGTGCTTTAAAATGTTAATTACTCTGGGAAATCAGGTATTAAGCATTTTTAACTGACCTCCAAAATTAATCTATGTATTTAGTCTCTTGAAGGGATAAAATACCTCATAAATAGATGCACAGTTTAGGGTGTTTAGGCTCCTCATATTGCCTAGAGAGAGGCACATACCCATCCTACACAGGAGTTAGGCTATATAAATTGTTAATTGTCAGTGAGTTCATGCCTCCAATTTAAAGTGCTTGAGGCTGAGAGACCTGATAAGGGTTGTTCATGTTTTAGTTCTCTGTCTCTGTGTCTAATAAAGTTAAGCCAGACACAGCACACACAATACTGTAAGTAAAACAGTAACTTGAATAGCTTCTCTTTAAGTTCACATTCTGTCCTAGGATATGAATGATACGTGTGCTTCTGAGTGGCAAAAACCCTGTAATTCTCTTACATGCATACATACAAAATTTACAATAAATTTGGATAGCTGACTTTGTTATGCTTCCAAATTCTAGTATTTTCATAGTTATCTCTCTTCCTTTACTATAGAGTATGCTTGTGTAATTTATGTTACACTGATAGCGCAATAATAATATTTTTTATCTACTCCTGCTTTATTTAACTAGCTGGATTAAAAGTAAATAGATCAATAGTATAGCTTTAAGTTATGCAACCTTCCTGGAATGCAAGGTGAGTTCTTCATTTCAGCATATAGAGTAAACCAGGATTGATGGCCATTCAGCACAGAAAAAAAGTACTTTGCTCTGAGGTAATACCTAGTTTTATAATTGTACTGTAGATGGTAGTCTTCCCCTTTCTCTAAGAAATATAAAATCATTTTAATTCTGTGTGATCCATCATCAGGCAACTACTCAAAAAAGTAACATTCTTAAATGCTCTCAAATGTCCAGTAGCAAAAATAAATGAAGGGCAGAGTGCATTAAGGAGTTTCCAGTTGTGTCTCACAGGGCAGAGAAAACTGCTGTGAGAGAGCTCCTGGGATAGCTCCTGCTCTTGCTGCCTTTAGCAATAGCTTCCTGACTAATCAGTCTCTGCGCTTACCCTAGTGCTTTAAGTCTGTTCTTTCTCTGTTGCCAGCTGCCGACTGAAAACAGGACACAGCCAATTACTCTCTGCTGAGCTTACCCAGTCTCTGTTTATCCACCTAACAGCAGTTGCTCTGAGATAATTTTATTGAAAACTTGTTATGCAGGGAGATCTACCGTTATAAAATATTGTATTTGTTTCAGTGGGGTCAAAAATACAGGAATTTTGCAATCTAAGATTGGATTATATTATTTGGATTAGTTGCTTCCTATGGGATAGGAAACAAAGCATGCTGAAGTGGAATTAATGTCTTCCTTTTCCACATTCCAATGCCCATCAAAAAAAAAGTTTATCTTTAGTATTAGAAGTCAAAAAATGAACTGTTAATGACTTTTTAATTGCAGATACTACTGGCTATATCCTAATTTCTTGGTTTGGGTTCTGATCTTCCTTTGCGAATCTTTTTTCTTCCTTTCTATTCACATCAGAAACTATATGAATATAGTTTTTCTTGTCCCCAACCTAATGATAGTTTTTCTTGTCCCCAACCACATCTTGTAGCATCCTTATTCTAACCCATCTTTCTTACTAATTTATCAGTCCTATAGTACATTAGCACATTCAAGAGAACCACTTAACTCTAGCGTATAAAACATTTTACTCCTATTTCAGTCTGTAACTGCAGATTTAGCCTAATAAAAAAGGCATTTTTGACCTGTGCCAATAAACTATAAAATGTACTGTAGTCTGAAAAAAAGATAATATTGCTTATTATAGAAGTCTTTTACATTCACATTATTAATTAAGCTTTGGTGAAATTGTGCATGTTGAAGGAACTAAGCAACCAGAAAGTCTGCAAAGGATTTCCAGCTGATGTTTTGTGCAAAAGCTGTAGTAACACAAAATGTACTTTTATTATTTTTCTAGAAACTGAAAGTCCAAAGAGATGCATTAAAAAAATTATGTCCTAACTACTTGTAGCTAAATGAGAGCCAGGTCAGCAATAACTTAAAATAATGTCCAAAGCTGTCCAAAAGTCATAAAATATTTTTAAATTAAATAGCCATACAGTTTACATCCTTTTAAAAATCTGAGGAAAAGATGGTGGGGTGGGATTCAAACATCATATGCTTAGACCTCCCATCTAATCCTCCCCTCCCATCTGAGTGACTGGATGTCACTCAGAATCTGGTTTTGCTCAGATATTGCTACAAGATTCACTTCAAGATCTGCTAGCTCTGGAGTTGCACCATACAGTCAAACAAGATTTTCTTCATCTGTGCTTCTACAATGCCAGTGCATTGAGTAGTTGCAGGGTATTTTTTCTTATACTTAGTACCTCTTTGCTTTAATTTAGCTCATTGAAAAAAGTCACCAAACAAATTGGCATTGCTTATTTTTAGTTTAAAAATCTTCATACTCTTAGCCTGCGTTGACATAGATAGTGAAAGTTATTTCAATGTTTGCATTACAGTAATACATTTCTGCAAGTGGTAAGAAAATTACTTTGTCAAGAACATTTTTTAACAAAAATACTAACTATTTCATATGGAAATAAAGTTTGACTAAATCTACCAGGGCCTGGCTTTTTCAAAGCTAAACTAAACAAGTGAGGGAGAACAATAGGAAAATATGAGAAATGGGAAAGATTTTCTTAAGCTGCCAGCGTGTATGCTAGTAAAGAGTGCATTCCAGTGCCTTATGTTCTTGGCTTCAGTTACAGATTTCAGCCTTTTTTTATTTTTAGTTATTAATGCAGAATTCTCTTTACATCAAATTGTTCACCTTCAAAAACTAAGTTGAATGCAATAAAATTTTATAATCTGTTCATTTTCTTGGAATATGGTGAGCAAGCTAGTGGAGAAGTCTACTTCAAGGTGCTTTGTATTTGGAAAACAGTGCTGTAGCATTGCTGTCCTAAACAAGATTTTCAGATTTTGGAGGTAACGATATACTTTGTATACTTACATGAGATATACTGATGAGAAAAATATATTGCCCTTGAAGTGTTTTCTTCTGATGAAGCATAGTGCTTCTCTGCAGTATTAAGTTCTGCTGCATATCTTTAGGACAAAAAGAGCTTTATAGTTTTCACACTGCATAATACAAAAAGTATCATCATTGGTATTTCAATGGTATTTCAATTATTTTGTGTATCACAGACATTAGATTTGAGCTTTGAGCTTATGCCATTTTCAGTACATATTGAATTCCTTCCTCTGATGAAAGTAACATACTTTAGCAGATGTTTTACCTGTTGTCTTTGAAGAGTTACTTAACATTGAGGTATATGAGCAGTGGTGGATTTGGTGTTTAGTTCTTAAACTTGCATAGAAGTGGGTATGTGGAAGTGAACAAATTCACTCAAGAAAGCTGAAATATCTTTTGGTTTACTCAGTAAATCAGTCCAGGATTATTAAGTCAGCCTAAGAATAGAACTCCTATCAGCTAAACTTTCCACTGGGATTTATGATTGGAGTGCATATAATAACTCATTACTGATCAATGCACGAGAGATTCTCTGTTGTAATATGTATTCATGGGAAGTATCTGTACTCGTTTTCCATTTTACATTTTTGTAAATAAAATCCCATTAATTATTAACAAAAAATTGAGTCAACCTTGAAACTCCCTGGATCACAGTGCATCAATCAAACAGAAGCAGTGATTTTTCTGGGATTTTTTTTTCAAAATAGGTTTTCAATTAATATTACTTATTTCTTTGTTGTCGTCAAATTATGTTTTCAGCAGTTTAAGGAAACCATAAATACTGTGGTCTAACCAATAATATTGGTTGAACTAAATTAATCCTTAAAGCAAGTTAATAAGACTATTATCCAAAGCAAGAACAAGATAATATAAAAATTACCCAAGTGCCACTACAGATACTTTTGATAAAAAGTTTTCATATTTCTTCATCACAATTGGAGTTTACCTAAAAGTTTAATTTCTAATACAATAGAAGTAATTGCAACTAGAACTTGGGGCAGAGGTCTATCAGTTTAAAGAAAAAGTGTTTATAGGTTTTTCTTGTTAATTTTTAGAAATGGTTTCATTTGTGCACATTCCTTTGATACTTTTGAATATTAAGAGAAATATGGAAATAAATTATTTCATACAAACAGCGGTGCTAGAAATGAGATTGTGTTTTATCTTCTGAGTCACTTTTTAAAACCTACTCTGATAATAGTCATTCTCCCCGTGTTAAAAAACAGAGAAAATAAAGCACTTACTTTGCAGAAGGAAATCAGTGAAGTATCTACATTTTTTACTTTTTCCCTACATACATGATACTATCAAAAAATGTGGAGACTGACATCATAGTCAAACTGATTCTTGGAGTCTTGAAGTACACTAATTTCTTGGGATGGGTATTTATTTACTAGCCAGTTCAGTGGCCCAGCTCTATTAGCATGAGTCACCTGAAGGAGTGTTTATAGCCATTATTCTGGGTGGAGTTTGCATTTGATAAACTCATAAGTGTTACCAAAAAAAGAGTAGCAAGTCTATGATGTTTTCAAAGGTTTAACAACTCACAGCAGCTTCCTGACTTAAATGTGTGGCCCAACAGGAAAAAGCAGCTTGAAATTCGCTGTTTTGTTTGGAATAAAAGTTTTGAAGAGTGCTTCTGAAACACTTTATTTACATGTTTTATTTTCTGATACAGTATTTTCATTTAATTCAGATTCAGCTCAAATTAACAACTCTGTGTGCTTTGGGATAATTAAATTACTGTTTCCTCTTATCTTGGCTCACCATGCAGGCTATTGCCCACCCCTATAGCTGCTTTTACTCCATTGCTATACCAGCTCCGTTATTTAGGGATAAATCTTTTCTTCTTCCCATCAGCTGTTGTGAAAGAAATGTAAGCCACCTGTGAGAAAAATTAGCATATTTGGACTTATTTCTTGTGTTTGCTTGTCTGGCTGTATTCCAGGTATTTCTATGTCTGTGTAAGGGAAAGAGCAAATAAAGGTATTTCAGCTGTTTCTAGTTATTAAAATTGACCTGAATGTTCCATGGACTGGGAGGAAGGGGAACGGAAGGATGAAGAAAACCAGATCTTATGAATCAAAGTGAAAAATGAAGGGGGAGAGATGTGAAGGGTGGCTGAACGGGTGCATGAGCCCAAGCCTGCCTTGTTGGGAGCATCTGCTGCCACATCGTCCGGGCAACCCAGGTTGCCATGGCGATGGCAGCAGCGACCGAGGGATGAGCACAGCTCCCACTGCCCTGGACTGCAGATGCCAGATGAGTGTTAGAGACTCCCCAAATCTTGTTCTGGCAAAATGCCTTTTTTCCCAGCTGAAGGGAGGACCAAACAAAGCTGCTGCTGGGTTTACCAAGCTGTTTCACATTCAGCAAAACTTTACGTGGATGTTTGTTTCTGGTAGTTGGTGAAGAGAAGTAGGGCTTAGGTAGATATGGAGAACAAACACTGGTTCTACTCCAGGGAAACTAGCCATGATGCAATTAATTTTTATTTATTTATTTAGGAATACAGGTGACTACTAATAGCACAAGTACTCTAATTGCCTCCCAGGAAAACAACATAAAACTGATATTGTCCCTCTTATTTGTTATCAAGAGGTCATTGCATAACAATGCACTTCGATGGTAGTAGCACATTTCATTTTTCCTGCACAAGTGAGCATTATCTGTAGTTTCAAATGTGAGTTGTATTTACCTCTAAATGGGGATTTTAAGCTACATGTCTTTACATACCAGAAAAGAATCCTTAAAATAGCCAATTACATTCAACCTTAAAAATTTCATCGAAGAAGGACATCATGTGTGTTTGTTTCCGGAAGGTTGAAATTGCGCACAGTTAAAACTGGTTACAGTAATTTTAGATGACCAAGATTTGTATTACCATTGTACCATATCAACTAGCTTAAGTCAGAATGTTTGTTTTTCTGCCTTTTTTTTCCTGTCTGTGCACACATAACCTATTTATAACATCCAATCTTATCACCTGATTATTTCCTTCAACTCCAGGAAAACATTTGAAACGGATTGTTAAATGAGGGTTTTGTTTGGCTTAAGTTTGGGAATTCAGGAGGTGGCGGGGGGGATGTTGATGTTTGCTTGGTTGATTGGGATTTTTTGGGTTTTTTAATGTGGTGGAGAGGAAGGGGGAGTATTGTTGTTAAAGCTGTAATGTGATACCCAGAAAGATTTAGTAGAAATCCTAGGCTGAAAATAAATGTGGTAACTCTTCCATAAGTGAGTCTGTCACTGAACAGCAGGCTGACTGCCATCAAGAAACACTTCTGACACAGTAGATGTATTTTGGGGAAGGGGGGAGTAATGGAATGGGTTATTTGATGGGGAGTCTGAGAATGTATTGCCTGAGAGAAATGTCTGGGGCAGAGCTGTGATACCTACTCTTTATATTTTTTTTCTGTTGCTAAGACAAAGAGAAAAAATAAATTTTACCCCAAATGTACATTTTTCTGCATTGTATTGAAAACTGAAATTTCTTTCTGTTTGGCATGAAATATTTGCTTTTCTGAGAGAAAGAAAGAAAAGCAATTGAGAAAGAAGGAGATGGATGTTACTGCCTTTCCTCAACACCCAGATTACTTCATCATTTAGCCAGGAGATGAGAACACAGATTCAGTTTTGTTCCTTTGTGTGCAAATGTTTGTGAATTTTCTAGAAATAAACAAGTCCCCTGCTCACCAAGCTTACCTGCTCTTTCCAACTGCTGCATGCTCTGAATATCTATGAGTAGTGGAACAGTCCCAGTGGATTCAGTCTAACTTAAGTCTCAGTGAGAAATGGGTTTGACAGAGTTAATCAAGACATCCAGACACTGCATTAGAACATTAGCTTACTTTTCAGGTGAAGTTGCCAGGTTTACGGCCTCAGTTACCACAGTTTAGATAACCCTTAGGTCAGGGTATAAAATCTAAGAAGATACAGATAGATCTATGCACCTTTTGTGTGAAGTGTACAGGATTTTCTCTGTGGATGATGTGCTAGTAGAATCAAAAGAAAACATGCCTGCAGCCTTTCTTTTCACGTCTTTTATACAACCCTTCTTTTTGTAATAACCTGTGAAAACATGCCACAATAAGTGGCATTTTTTTTTATCTGCCTTTGGAGAAAAAGAATCTCAAGGCACCTTCCCTGAATACCTTGGGAATAAAAGCTACAGTGTTTGGCATAGTTCTCAAGATCATAGGACCAATACTATGTCTTCATGCTTTTTTCTTCCCCTTTTTCTTTCTTTTCTCTTGGAGGTTCACATTTTGCAACAAGATTAAAATTACCACAGTGACTTCTGAAAATAGTTGCTGTTCTAATTTCACTTCATATTTTTCCAGATCATCTCTCTCACTGCCCTTTTTCTGGGGGCCTTCACGGGAGAAATTGTTTTAAAAAAATGATGAATCAATTTAGGCAGAAGCAAGATAAATTCTCCTACACTTTCAGGGAAATGTCTCTTGTATTTTTCTGTCAAATGATCATCAATATGTATTAAGGTCTGCTGTGCAAGTACTAACCAGCCATTTCCTGGCTATTTTATCTATTTTTTCATAGTTTTTTCTATTAGTTATGGCTAAGATAAGCATTGAAGAGCACAGTGTATATTTGTCACGTCCCTACCATATTTTCCTATACTAACAGAAGAATGTAAAATAACATTTCGGGTTTCATCCCAAATGAACATGTCCTTCCTGGTCTGTACCTTTTATGAGAACATTAATTCATTCTTCCCTGGGTTTTACATTGCTATGTTAGCATCTTCCATCACCTCAACAACCCACCCATTTCTCTAAATGCATTTCTAGGATTTGGTACATCTATCACAGTGATACATTAAAAAAAAAACCCCAAAAACAACAAAAAAACCCAACGACAAAAACCTCCTACTCTTTTGGACTTGCTGCATGTTAAAGACTCAAGTAATTGGTTGGCAATGGTAAGATAACATTGTAGGCTTAAGTGTTCATTGGATAGCAGGTGAGATTTTTTGACTTTCCATAATGTAAGAGAAGCCTCTTGTTTAATTCACCTATGGCTTTCTAGATTTGAGTGTCATTTCTTCCTTTAAAACCAGGGGTTCTTTGATACCTTGGTCATCTTGTTGAGTACAAAGTATCCAAGAAGGCTGTTGGTAGATATAATTTTCCCTTAGTATCCATGGAAGGAAAACCCAGAAAGACAAGTTCTGTGAAACTGGTTATAATCTCATAACCTTGCAACAAATACTAATGGATGATCCCAAAGGTATTAATTAAAAAAAAAAAAAAAAAAAAAAGTGGCAGAGCACTCAGAGGAACATCAGAAAGGGAGTTCCAGCCAGCTAATTTATGTGGCTTTTGTTGGTTTGGGTGTTGTTGGTTTGCTTTTTTTAGTAGAACTGAGTGCTCCAAAAGCTGCCAGGAATCAGTCTCTGAGGGGTTTTTTGTGTTCTTTCATGAATCCTTTACACTTTAGCTTAGGGAATCCTAGGAATTTCTTGTGATAGTGTGAGGGTTTTTTACAGAAGGAAAAGTAGAATTATAAGTTGATCAATTAAGATTCTTCCCAAGAGAAGTACATACATTAGTGTTCTGTTCTGTAAGACTTGGGTACTCATGGAACTATTTTCTCTGATTTAAGTACATAATATTAATACTATGGATCAGAAATAAATTTTCTAAGTGATTTAAGTAAGGATTTATTTTTGTCAATGCAAGTATTACCAACTCAAATAATAACACTGCTATAAAGTTCCACTATAGAAGTATCATTGTTATCTCAAGTGGAAATTTAACATATTTTTATCCCAAAACACAGATATAAACCTTTAAAGCAGCATTCCCCTGCAGAAACATCTGAACAGTGGTTTGCTGGAAAACTGAGTGTGATAGACCTTTATTTCTTAAGCATACACTGTAACCTGATACATACCATGGTTTAGAACTTCACACACACCACAGAGCCAAACCATTCACCAACTGCTTTAAGCAAAGGAAGATTGCTATTTGTTTAGTGATTCTGTTCTTTTCAGATCAGCCTTGGAAACTTAGATGTGAAGCAGATCCATGTGTTAAGAAATGTAGCATCTCTGTTGCCACACCATTCATTGTGCCATTTAGTATACCAGTGAATTCTGTAATATAATACAAACTTAAATTTGTAACTACTGATAATGTTTTAAAATATTATAATAATTTTATAATATTATAATTATTCTTTTTCATCTTTGCAAAACATTGAGGATTTTCTTCTTTTTTAGTGTTATCATTCTAGCTGATCATGGTAGGAAGAATACAGAGTTTAACTATCATCTCATGCTCAGAAAATCTGTTTTATTTAAATGATTCTCTGTTCAACTTTCAGGTCCAATTACTGTATGGCCATAATAATAACGGGTCAAAAGAGCAATTTCTTTTTGGATCAAATGATAGTATTACCTAATAAAGAGAAAATTCCCAGCAAGGCTAAGTGTCAATAAATTGTTAAGATTACAGAGCATGATTCTCTTGGTTCCTCCTCCCATCTTTAAAAATTATTGACGCTTTATATTTTCTAAGTGTTGCTCTGGTGCTAGTGTATAGGAGATTCTAAACGAAACCAGTTTTATACATTAACCTTCCTGAAGAGTTTATGTGTTAAAAATTATAACAGTAAAGTGAAACCAGATGGACTGAGTAGAGTTGACAGCACCTTTCTGAGTGATGAAATTGCTATTGATTTATGACAAATGCCAGTAAAAGCAGGCAGGGACTGTTTTGTTGCTGTCAGATGAGAACTGAAAGTAGGCAGGTTTTGTTATCAATCATTTGTTGTCGGTGTAAGACAGTGGCAGGCTACTATAATTGATTTGATAGCTCTGTCTGGCTTGAGCTCCAGTGGCTACCACAGATCGTGGCAATGCAGCAGTGCAGAGAATTGACATGAAGAAGAAGTGGCATGACTCCTCAGAGGTCAAGTTGTATGATTTAAAGGTGTATGTTTGTCAAAACATTTTATAAATCAGAATTTTCAGACTTAGAGGCAATTTATTGATAGCATGCAGTTTTGAGATTAGTCTGGAAATGGGCTTATTTTATAATGTGGCATTAAATTTAATAGATGTTTTATGGCCTAAAAGGATTTGCATGGGTAAAGAGACTTCTTTTTTCTCTTTTCTTTGCCTTGAAGAACAGCTTACATGATTTCATTCAGTTTGGTCTTTTGATGAAACTTTTCCCCTGATATAGTATCTGTCCCAGTTATGCCTAGTGCGATTGTAGAGTATCACTATGACACTTTGATCCTTTGTAATAGGCTGGGTTTTGTGTTTTAAAGAAATAAAATAATGATGGCTACTGAAAACCTAATAGGACTATTGAATAAAGCTTTGGGGACTTAATTCTGAGGTAACCCCAAATTAATCTGTAATGTAATGTCCAGAAAACCTTACTTATTTCTCTGAGAATTTTTGATTTCTGAACAGTTTCAAGTTCGGTTCCAGCTGAGTTAATTAACAAACACAGATTGTCTTCTTTGCCATTTCCTGCAAGGGTAAGGATTATAGAATTAGAAAACACACAGCAGAAAATGATCTTAAGAAATATGAAGTCATGGATACATTCTGCCTCTTCCTTATTTAAGCATTAATTATACCAATTAGATACAAACTTTATTCCCAAACAAAACTCTGCAATGATACTTATTTTATGTATATGAGAACTTGAGAGATAAGAAAGCATCATATACTTTATATATAAACAGAGGATTCATGAGCTAGGAAGGACTTGGACAGTTAAGTAAGTGTAAAGATCAGGGTTATTTTTGATTCCACTGCTGTGCATCTGTACATAAAGTCAGTAATTCTCTGTCTGGATCAAGGAAGGTATTTTTGCAAATAAAAAGTGAGATACTGATGCCCTCCACCAGTGTTCAAAAATAATTAATTCTACTAGAGTTAATGTAGAACAGGGTTGCTAGGTTAATACAGACAAATAGACGACTTAAAATTAAATGATTGAAACAGTGTGGCTTGTTTAGTCTAGTAAAAGGAAGACAAGAAGAAAGTGTATGTGTACACAGATGTGTGTGTGTGTAAAATACACACAGATCTGTATTACATGCAGTGTAAATATATAATATATACAATATGTTTATATATTTGGGAGAGTAAATGTTGGAGAAGAAATGTGTAACAGATAAACCCAAGAACAAATGGAAATTAATAACAAGTGCAGTTTTGAAAATAGCATTCAGCAGGATGAGTAGTTGGTCCCATTTACATTGGGACATTTCAAAATTTCATTTATTAATTGGCAAGTAAAAGTATATTAGCATCACCATTGAAAATAATTAAGTACGTGGAATCTCTTAAATCTTATATCCTATATTTTAACTGTGACTTTCTCCACACTAATTTGTATTTTTCCTAGTCAATTCCTGTTTGCTTAAAAGGCTTACTTTTTAGATAAATGCTCTCTCAAAAAGAGATGTTCATCGATTGTGTTTATATTACAGAAAAAAATTGTAAGATTTTTACATCCCAAATGTCAAGTACAGCTAGATTTTTTAAAAATATATATAGCTTTCCTATTTTTTTTCAAATTTGCTAACATCCCCAAAGTCAAAGAAAAAATGTTGATTTCATTTATGCTGATCGGTATTAATTGCAGAGTAATATTATAGTTAGGATGAAGAAAGTGAACACAACTGATGGATATAAAGACAGATCATATTTCATACTGTTTCTAAAAAGATTCCAGTTTAAAGAGAGTATCAGGTAGATAAGACATGGAAAGCTACTTCAACTACATGGGTGTTTTGATAAAACACTTAAAGGTAAGATTTAAAGACAACACAAGAGGAGTATTGAATTCTGCAAGGAACCTGAAGAAACTAAGAAAATTGAAACAACTAGGATTAAAGATGTAGGTAAAGGCAGAAATATGGGAATAATCTTGAAGCCCTTGTGTTTCTACAACTGGAAAATGTTTTAGTGAGTTCACTGTTCCAACTCCTAAATGTTACTCTAGAAAGAGATATGCAAAAACTCTGTGATAGGAAATTTTCTGAAGAACTTGGATCTAAATTCACTGCACTTCATACAGTATGTTTATCATCTGAAATTTTACCTAGACACATTCACTGCAAGGCATCAGAACAAAGGTGTAATACACTCCTGCAGATTACTGAGCAAATGCATTAAATGTAGAAATACTGACTAAAAACCCTACACAACTATGACATAAAAAATTATGCATTTGATCGCTCTACTTTTATGCCATATTTATATTCAAGAGTAGCACTGTAAATCCAGTCAATTTAAGCTGTAAAATACCCTGAAAGATCTGTTCCACAACAGGTCTGAAAATTGCAGAAGACGATGTGGGTTAATTAGCTGCAACCTTTGAGACACCATTCCAACATGCTGAAGTTCATGGGTTTTGACATAAGTGGAGTACTGAAATATCAAAACTGCTTCTGTCAAAGGTGATTGTGCTTAATGATGTATCTCAACTAGTGGTGCCTCTGTATCCTTGTCTCACAATTTATCTGCCTCACTTCATCATTAATGCTGATCTCTGTGCTTGTTTCCACAATACAGTGCATTTCTGTATCCCGTGATTTGTTTAATACATTAAGTTCCCCAGTTGTGTGGACTGCTTGCTCATTACAGAGCTGGCACAGCACTGAGGAGGCTGAGACTCAGAGTTAAAAGTGACTGCTCTGCACTCTTGGTGTGCTCATTCCACCATTGGTTTCTAACCTTTACCTCTTGCCTTCCCCTAAAAAAGTATCTGAAAAAATCATTTCAGTTATTAAACTTGTATTTCTCTCTAAGAGTACTCTGCAATTTTTGTTTTCTATATGCTGCTTTAGTCTCCTGTGTCCTCTTAACAATATTTGAAACAATTCACTAGAATGTAACATCAGTACTCTAGCCTCTAACGTTAAGGGTAAAAATCCTGGAAATTTCTTATCTTTCCTTACATACTGTGAGCCCTTTTTTTTTTAAGTACTACTATTTGACACGAGCCACATAATAATAATAATAGTAATAATAATAATAATAATAATAATAATAATAATAATAATTATTTCCAAAACCATTATTTGTATTAAATAGATATGAAACCATTATAAGGTAAATTTTACTTATATATCCTGTAAACTATATTTGAGCTTAGTTACAGATGGATAGAATGAGTAGCTTGTTTCCATAAGTATAATTTCATTACTTGGGAAACTTGTTATGAAGCTGATATACAGCTGCTGTTTTTTCTTGAGTGTACTAATTCAGAAACTCTCCTTCTGGTCACCTGGACTAGACCATTAATATTTCAGAGAGCATTTCATTAACATTTACATAGTATCTCATCAGACTGTTCTTTGACTTGATATAGAATGAGACCAAATCACCTCTGAGATTTCCCAAGGTGCTTCTTGCCTCTGAAGCTTGTGTGTCAAAAGCCCTTAGGAACTTGCATGTTTTTCAGCTAGAATATAATGATAGGACTGCAATTCAGACAGAGCTTTGAAGGACGTGTACCAAAAGACACAAAAGGCTCCCTATTTATCTTCCCATTGTAGAAGAATATAAAAAGAATAAAATAATTATGTATGTGGCAAAAAATCAAAACTGGTGGGTGAGCTGGATGACCTGAAAAACTTCAGAACCCATTTGTATCCTTCCCTCAGTGTCCTCTGAAAGAAAAGTTCATCTACTTTATCCCCTTCTGTTCTGCATTAAGAAACTTGGCTAAAGTTGAGCATGATTACTTCCTCAAGCAAGAAGCAAATTGCTCCATCTCCAGAAACTCCAAATTCAGGTGGCCTGCATTTATCAGGGGATAGTAAACAGCCAACCTTTCCCCCGCTGCTGTAGTCTTTTCACAAAATGGCCGTTACTGCACCTATGCAGTGAACTGTGAACAAACAAACTTTACAGCTGTTTTCCATATAATCCTGTTACCTAGAAATAAGTAAAAATAAGTGGATTCACTTCAAGGTATCCAAATCTTAACTGATGCTTTGGTGGGGAGGAGAGCAAAGAAAGCTTTCAGTCTCTGCAATGTTGTCCATGAATCTATAGGTTAAATTTTCTTTCTTTCTTAAAAATATTTTTATTGTCAGTGTTTCTTTATTTTCTTTATTTTACTCTCCCTTTTCCCAGCTTGAAGGGTAAGGCCAGATTATACTGCAGTAGATTATATATTTATAGCTTAAGATTTTGTATTTGGAGTTTTCAGAGGATACATTTTTAGCTCAAAATTTTAATTGCATGCATTTATCCTTAATTATGTGTGCCATTTCTACTTTTTGTGGCTTCATTATTATAATTTTCATGGTTTTCTGTCCATTATTACTTTGCAAAAGTCCAATGCAAAAGAGGAAATGGGAAAGTTAAGTGAGGTAAATAATGCAGAATGTTCCCTTATAGAGGAGAATTATTACTTTATTTTATTTCTTTGAATTGCAGCTGGGCAAATGTGATTTTTAAGTTGGCTGTGTCCTTTTTCTAAAGCTCTTGAAAAAATTTAATCATATACTGATGGCTAGCTAAATCTTACTGAAATATGAAATAATCTCCATCATTCTTTATCTTCCTAAAATCTTCCAGTTTTCCTTCCACCATTTTTTTGCTGTTTTCCTGAAAGAACAGGAGAATATAAACAGTGACTCTCCATTCTTACACTGTTATTTAAGATTCTATGTTCTGAAACTTTGCAAGCCTAAAAATGCCAACATAGTGATCACCTATCACAGGAATTTTACACTAAGACATTTCACCAGGCCAGCGGACTTTTCTCATCTGCCTCTGTGGGCATGTGCACACACTTAAAATATTTGGTTTTGCATTATAAATATATCTATATCTTAAAATCGGCCCTTGCCATGCTAAATTGTCTCTAATCTGAGATACCTGTGAGTTAATGCTTCAAGTTGACTGTACAATTCATTATCTGCTTCCACATCGGTTTCAACGTGTTAATGTAAAACATGTCTGTGTGAAGATATATTCCAAATAAAAAGAAACAGCTTTAGAAAAGTATTGTAAGTTGTGGTACCAAAGACTGCTATGAAATAATATACTGTGCATATGTGTGCTGCTAGAAAAGGGTCTGAATGTACTGTATGGATAGTAAAAAAAGAGGGAAGGGCTGTTTCTTAGTGATCTAGTGCTCAGGCACCTGATCATGGACACTTTACAGTTAAGAGTCTTAATTCAGGGGGGAAAGCAGAGGCAAAACCTATCAGAAAGGGATAATAATTATTCCAAATAATCCTGTTGGAAATTCTGAAGAGTTAAGAAAATAATCTCTCATTTTTGATTGAGACTGGTAATTTTAATTTACGATGGCTAATCCTAAACTATGGATCAGTCATAGACGTGTAAAAAACAACTGAGAAACTACACATTAAAGTATTGTAATTGGGAATGGAAGTGAAATCGTGGTCTGGTCTTGTAGATTTAAATGCCTAGGTGTTTAATTAATGAAACAAGTGGTTAAATACAGTACTTAGAAGGAAATTCAGGAGCCAGGAAGAAAACTGCAGGGATAAAAGGGAGAGGTGTTATCGCTTCTGATAGGCATGACTGGCACAGTAGTACATTTTGTACTTCGTTTTTGCATATAAATACATTTTAAGCTTGTTGTGATAGAAGTTCTCATAGTTTTAATTAGTCTCCTTGTTTTTTTTTAAATTCATTCAGAGTTCTAATGTGAATATAGCAACCAAATGGAATCAGTTTGGTTTTTTTCTTCATATGTAACTCAAATTGTAGTATTTATAAAGACTTAGACTATCACTGACTGTTCTACAATTGAAGATGTAGACTGCATTGACTGTAAGGCTTAAGGAAAGCTTTCACTGGGACACTGCGGTCCAAGTCTGTTCTTATGCCCTTGTTTTATATCTGTTCAGCTTCCCAGAAAATGAGTTTTAACTAAGGGTTATTTTATTATTTTAGAGATATAAGTAAATTTAGAGTTGCATCTCTTACCTTTATTTATAACCACTGTGGAATTTCTGTTAATGAATGTCAGAAATAAGTTTACTTTAAAAAGCTGTTTCATAGATGTAATTTAACTGTTAGCACATGATCTAGCACATCTTCTCATTGATACTACAACAAGAATTACATGAAGTTTCATGTTTAGTGTGACAGGTGAACTGCAGGGGGATTTTTCAACAAATACATATATACCTTATTAGTGCTCTTGCTGTACTCCTTGTTTTTGTTACCTTGATTTTGAGTAAAATAGCCTGTGGTTATATTAGTCAGGAGAAATAATAAAATCACTTTTTCACATGGCTGATAGCTCTCCTTCCTTTCACTACATTTAAGAATCATAAAACTTAATGGATAGTTAAGAGTTTATTTAATCTATTTCCCTTTCAAGGATAGGGAGTTCAAGGATACAGATGCCATTCTTGAGGGAGCTTTCTATGAAAAAATTAGACAAACACATCCACACTGGACACAAAGAGCATCTTCTTTTCTTTTTTGCATATTTGTTTCATTTTTGTATCTTTATATATATTCGGGAAAAAAATATACTGAATGGAGTGTCTTACTGCAGAGGAAGACAGCACTGATCAAGGCAATAAGAGGGTTAGGTGGACTTCTGAAGTACCTTTATCATCCCATGTTTTTCTTGGTATTTTGTTGTCTGCGGACGTAACAGCATGATACTTTTTTTCTGACTGTTCTTGTAGATTAGGATTTTCAGATATCTAAAAGGAAAAAGTCAACTTATTTCTTGTATTTCAGTATCTAAAACTGGACAAAAACCTGAAGTTGATGAACAGAAGAGCTAAGGCATAGTTCATGTTTTTTAAAAGATGATGTTCCTGTTTATGTCCTAGAAACAGCTTGATATTTTGACTTGTGTTGAGCAATTCTGTGACATTTCTCTCCTTTGTTATTATTAGAATCATGCACATTCTTTCAGTTTTTTAAAATCAAATCTCTTCTAAAAAACTTAACAAATGTAGCTGCAATTTTCTTTGAGGCTACTTTAACTAGTGCCCTGCATCTCATTTTATCTGATTGGGGTTTTGCGGGAGTTTCTTTTAAAAAAATCAGAGTCAGCTGCAGATTAGTGCTCTGTCACATGCATTAATTATATTCAAAATGCAAATTTAGTTTAGAATACTGAAGTAAAAGAAGTCATTAAACAATTTGGCTTTGGTGGTCTCATCCACTCAAAGCTTTTCTTCTCTTTTGAGTAATGAACCAAGTCTTTATTTGGCTCCTCCTTATCAGTATACTTAGAGAGTGATTTTTTTTTTTTTCTTTGCCAGTTGTATCTCATTCTGAGCGCTGATGTTACTATTTTGTCCCTAAGCAATTGTCTATATACATCTGTACTAATTCTCTCCAAAGACTGTGGTTTCTGCTTTTCTTTTCTGAATTTCAAGTCATAGAAGTCTTTGTTAATTAATCACGTTGATTTCTTACTACTTTTTCTGTACTTTCTCTGCCTTGAGATAATGGAATTTCATTACTTTTATATTGCATTGTTAAAACACGCCAATATTTTTGAGTGCCCTCTTTCCTAGTATTTCTTGCTGTGGGAACTTTCTTCTGTGTAAAAATAATGTGGGCAGTCTTTACAATAAAGCTAATAAAACCTGTATTTATTTCTCCTGTTTTAAAGCATTTCTTCTGAGGATATAAACTATTTCTAGCATTAATCTAAATTGGAATGTTGATGTTCCAACCTATTCATATTAATAAGCAGCAGTAAGTAATAATTTCCCTGTTGAAAACTGAGCAAAGTACTGTATCCAATGACTTGAAAATTTCTTTTTTCAAAAGAAAAATATCTTCTTCTGGAGAAAACTAGTTTTTATTTAATTTCTTAGTTGCAATCAAAAAAATAGACAGGTTGTCTGACACCAGTTCAGATTTTTAGGGTATTTCAAAATCCATTTTCTGGTAAGATTTCTGCTTGATAAATTTTCTCATTTCCCATGTCAAGTGGCTAAGGTAGTTAGCTGTTCATACCAATCTGTTTGGCCTTCAGTTAGACCAGAACTGAAGGTAGATAGTACACTTAATTTTTTTTTTTTTTAAATACATCAAATGAGAAAAAATGCAAAAAGTTGCAGGTTTGGTGGCATTTGGGAAATGCAGAACATTTCAGATGATTTGAGTCCAAGGCCATTAATGATTAATGTGAACATCAAAAATACTAAGCTCTCCTTGATTTTGACATATTATAAGGTTATCTTTGTCATATAAAATTTAACATCTTTCTCAAATGTAGTGAAGAATTTCCCTATCCATATGTTTTCTCCTACCTTTCTATGCTTATTGTCCTGTGTATTCTAGGATATGTGCAGTCCATTGACAGGAGGTTGTTTTTTTCCTGAGCTCTGTGTAATCATCTAATGCCAGAGAATAAATATAGTGGTGTCAAATTGGTCTCACCGTTAGTACAAAATGCTGTTATG
This sequence comes from Acrocephalus scirpaceus scirpaceus, assembly GCA_910950805.1. Classification (NCBI taxonomy): domain Eukaryota; kingdom Metazoa; phylum Chordata; class Aves; order Passeriformes; family Sylviidae; genus Acrocephalus; species Acrocephalus scirpaceus. Next base: position 60,596,371 of record OU383774.1, on the reverse strand, counting down.
CAATAACTACACAATATTTTCATTTCATTAGAGATGTAATATTCTTCATTGCAGTTACCTTATGAGGGTTTGATAAATGAGCAGTTAACCATCTTCACCCTAATCCTAACCCTAAGCTGACCAGCACTGACACTGTGGTTTTCATCTACACTAGGTGGAAGATGATACTAGCATTCAGGAGGAAGTCTGTAGATTGTATCTTTAAGTTTGTTGGATAAATATTTCAGATATTTCAAAGAGTATAAAAGCAGTTCTGAGAACAACTTTTGCCATGGAATTAACTGGCTATGTTGCCAAAGAGATTGCATAGATGCATTGTAGATGCCACATTTGTGTTGCATGGTTCACAATCTGTTATGAGGTGAAAGAATTTTCTTCAAGGATTATGATGCCAACATGTAATTGGGAAGAAAAGCAGCCAGATGACAAACTAAATAGACTTAATATCATATTCATAAAATTAAAATTGCTTTCTACTTGCTGAAAGCTAATAGCTGGGAAAACCCTGTAAAAGGTTTTTTTCAGTAGCAGCCTGGGTCAGGAGATATTGAATACAACCTGAATTTGAGAAAATTAATATAAACTTAACCAGACAGGAATATGTTAAATACAATAAAACTTGTTTGTTCATTGAGAAGATTTTTATATTTGAACAAAAGAAGTTTGCTTTCTTATTTTAGGAAGGTTAAAAATGAATTTGCAAAGAACTCTTATCTTTTATTTTCCTTTTTGTTGACTCAGCATCATTTATAGACATTTTTTCATGTCTGTACTTTTTCCCATTATAATATGTAAATATTATTTTTGAATCCTTGTAATGCACTTGATAAATCTTTTCTTCTTAGAATAAATTAGTTAAAAGGTGAACTGCCTTTTTGCAACTGAGTTTAGACTGACAGCTGGGATTTTGCAAAGTCACTGTTTCAAAGTATTAGTGTAGATCATTAACAGAACTTGTACTGACATTAAGAGTTTTACTAAAGCCTGTTGTGTCAAGAAATCTGGATGTAATGTATATGCATAATATCTGCATGTGTATAAAATGTCTATAGATATCATAATTTTTATATGTATTTAATAATAATATATTTGTTAGAATCAGGCATTAATTTTTTAGTAGTACCAAAATTAGGACTTTCAAGACTTTACTATTAGTAATGAAAAAAATTCTCTGTAATAGTTGTTGTTCAATGTAGATATGGGTTCTGTTGCTTATATTTTTTCAACTTAAGGGAAACAGTTTGGTTTCTAAAAACAGTACATTAAAAAATTGTAATATTTTTCACTTTTCTACTTAAATCACTCACTAGAATTCATAGGAGGTCAGTTATGTCTCAAATTCATTGACTTTAAGTTGACCTGGGTAAAACAATATGTTTAATAAAAAAACTTTTACAAAGAATTTCTACCATCAAACAGTATTTCAAGTAACAGTTGTTGCCCTCTTTTATTTTACATGCTGAAGTGTAAAGAAGAAAATGAAGATTTTAAATGAAATGTTACCATCCAGAAAGTAGTTGTGTATTATGAAAACAATCCTATTACTGATTAATATTTACTATCATTCATATTTGTGATTCAGATTTTTCTTAAGCTCATTTTTATGCATTTTTACAGTGCTAGTTCATTTTCAAGCAATAATCACATTTTAAGCTTTGAATATCAGTTTCTTCTTGTGACAGTTCTACCAGAAGAGAAACCCAGTTTGCAAAGTCTAATTACATTGAAATTCTGATTCCCTTATCCTTGTTACTGGCAAGAATTTTGGCCATAGTGGAATTATGCTGGTGGTAAAATTGTATCGAAAAACCTACAAACTCAAAAACTTTCAGATTTGGGGTTCAGGTTTTTTAAGGTAAAATCATATATTAGGCATTGCCAGATTATTTTTTAGCCAGTGCAGAAACAGTCTGAATTATTACACTATGAAGTTCTAGCTATTTACTCTAAGATTGTAAATAACGTGGCACAAAGCCGTATTTATAATGCCTAATGAAAGCTGTTACACTGCCATCAGAGTGACGCAGAGCAACAGGGCAATTCATTAGGAGAAAAGCAGTTAACAAACAGCTAAAGCATGCCAGTTTGGACCTTTTCCTTTCGACTTCAAAACATATACTCTACTCTTGGTTTGGTATGCTAAGTGATTATTTCTAAGGTAAAGTAGATAAGGAAAAGGAAGGTTATTCGTGCCTGCTGATTCTTGCTAACTCACAAAAATGCAAAGAGAAGATGTCATTTTTGGCTTTGTTATGAACAGATAAATATGCTTGCCGTGTTATGCTTGTTAAACATACTGTACTTGTGATTTGTTGCAGTGGGATGTTGATTCAGCACAGCATATAAGTACATACCAGAAGTCCCTCCTGACTTCAAGCACCTCTATTTAAATTCAGTGTTCAACTAAACTAGATCAGGGAGTCAGTAAAGTAAATCAGGCAATCTGGACTTAAATTGTATGCTTCTAAATTACAGCTTCTGTAATATTAACAATGTGTATCTCAAGAGACACTGCTGACATTTGTGATTGATTTTTCTTTCCATTTTCTGTCTTTAGGACACCATTACAAGAAATAGAAATTATAAAGCTGTATTTGATTTCAATTTCTCTTTTATATAACAAGATATATAGGGAAAAAGGCAATTGTCACAGGTGATAAATGATAAATTTATAGTTTTTAAGACAAGCTTCATCTGATATTTTATTTTTGAAATAGACTGAATCCAAAATTTAGACAGATATGAGTACTTAAAAACCACCTTGCTATATTTATTTTAGAAATAGCATTTTAGACAAAGTAGTTTTACCAAATGCTATTGACAAAAGTGTGTGTCTTTATTTTCAAACATTATCAATATTACATGCTGAAATCTTATTGTGGTTTTAATTGTATTTGCCCATAAATCACCATTTCCTGTATGTTTTCATTGAACAGCATTTCAGGAAATTAATTTATTAAAAGGTGAAACATTCAGGCAGTAAAACTATAGTTTGCTGGTACAAGAGAAGGAATTTTAAAAAAGCATCAAATGACCTGACTGCCATATTCCCATCTCTTCTTCAGACAAAGCAGGATCTTACATTTACATGATGCAGTTCAAGAAAGGGCCCCTTTCATGTTGACAGGTTATCTGAAAATTCAAAATTCATTTGCAACTACAGTTATTTATAATCTTCTTCTATTTCTGTAATATAATAGTAGGAATATTTATAAAATACGTGTCAAACTTCTCTCTAATTATCAAGGCTGTTTTTGTTAAATATGCGCAAATTCTGCTCCAAGTGAATTTTATGTATAACACAAAGGATAAAAACTTTATGTATAACATAAAGTTACTCAAATTAACTTTATTTTCCACAACTTCCAAGTACCTCAGATTTGCTAAAGTTAAGACAGTTTACTGTTAAGAAGCTCCCTGCTAGTATATGGTAAGGTAGAGTTTCTGTAAATCTGGTTCTACAGATTTATGGTCTGTCACATGCATGTCAGCTTGCTAAGAGCAGCGGTGCTTATGCTTTCACAGAAGCAAGGTTTTCTATTAAGTTGTTTTCACATTTGTACTTAAATAAGAAACCCATACTTCAGAATCATGATGAAAGTCTTCCAGAATCATGCTGAAAGTTGTGAAGCATTAAATGAACAGCTAATCATCGGATAGTTTGGGTTTGAAGGGACCTTCAAGATCATCAAGTCCCAATGCCTCTGCCATGGGCATGGATGCTGTTTCCTAGGATGAAGTTGGTCAGGGCCCCATCCAACCTAGCCTTGAACATTTCAGGGATGTACATGCACAGTCTCTCTGGACAACCTGTTCATTCTTCATCACCCTCTGAGTAAAGAATTTTTTCCTAAAATCTAATCTAAATCTACTGTCTTTCAGTTTAAAGCCGTTGCCCCTTGTCCTGTTACTATCCGCTTGCATAAAAAGTCCCTTTCTTCATCTTTATAAGCCCCCTTTAGGTACTGGAATGCTGCTTAAGGTCTCCCCTAGGCTTTCTCTTCTCCAGACTGAACAAGCTCAGCTCTCTCAGCCTGTCTTTATAGGAGAGATGCTCCAGCCCTCTCTTTGTGTTTGATACACTTACTGATTTTCTGTAAATTTTCCAAAATATAAAACGAGCTTTTATAATAAGTTGTGGGGGTTTTGTTCTACTATACAGTATTTGAAGTAAGCTGGGGTGCTAAATTAGGTTGCTTCTTTGGTTGTGTTTCAGAAATAACTACAAGTTGCAATAAAATGATTCTTAGCAGCATTTGGAAGATGATCACTAATTATTTGAAGAAACGTTTTCGTTCCTAAGGAGTTGCATTAGCTATTAAGAAAATAATCTTAGAAAATTACAGGTATGCAGCAGATTTTCCATTTTCTTAGCCCTAGTCAAGCAAAATGATCAATTTTCTGTAGAAACCCTTTGTATTATATTTTCTTAAATTTGGTAGGGGAGGAAATAACATTTGGACCTGCAATCGGCATGGTTCTTCTAAACAATCAGTGATAGATTGCTTATAAGTGATGACCATACCTAGCAACTCCAGAAGTAACTTCTTATGACTCTGTAACCTTGTAAAAGTATCGTCTTTACATCCCAAGCTTTTATATATGTTGCAGAATTTATTCAATATATTCAATAGCACTTGAAAAGGTTTTCTTCAATTGAGTCAGTCAGAATTCTAGAATTTAATTCCTAAGCCTTTTTTTCTTTTGAAAATGGCAATAGACAACCTGCACATTCAAAAAAAGAAATACGTCATATATTTTACTCTGCGAGCAAAACAGAAAGATTTTGCTCTGTGAGTTTTATTGTTCATGAAGCTTGGTTACTATACATTTGTGTTCATTAGTTGATAGACTGTTTAGGTGAACTCTACTTACTACTCTGCATAGACTAATCATGCTGTCCTACATGGAATGGATGGACATTTTTGGTGTTATCTCTGACTACTTAATTCAGCTGATGTGATTAAATGTCACCAAGGTTAAATTATGAAGTTTGAATCTTTAACAGTCTATCCTTTGAAAAATTTTATGATCCAACTTAACAACTGTATCTCACTTTGAAGCTGGATTTGAACCAGATGACCTCTATAGAGGTCTTCGCCAACCTAAGCTTTTTTATTGTCTGAGAGAGCTATATCTCTTTATTAAATTTTGTGAATTAAACACATAAGTAAATTTTGAAGTTACTACATATGCAAATGTCTTGAATATAAAGGACTTATTTCCGTCAGGAGCCGTGTAGAAGTTCTGATCATTAATTTTTAGTAATATTTTCACATCCATATAAAAAATTAGAAGCTCCTTGATGAACATAAAAAGGTGTTTGTCTTGCATTCCCCAGATTCAGGTTTTAGTGAGGCACCAGACATTTCATAAGTGTCAGGAATTTTTAGGGCACTTATTCTACAGTACCTAAGTCTTCTGTACTTGTGCTTCATGTCAGCAGCAGCCTTGGTATTTTTGCGCCCTCTTTGTCAGGGAAATCTGAGGCTTAAAAGGCTTTATTATTTTATTTCTGGCTTCATTTTTAGGCTGATAAACTGAAGTATACATTCTTTAGACTTCTTTATAATTGTGATTTCATAGGTCATGTAACTAAACAAATATATTTGCATGTCTCTCTAAAATCCCACTGGAAAGCTACTTATTAGGAAATCATCTAATACTAAATGTTATTTTGTGATGTTTAAGGAGAATCTCTTTACCTTCATGGCAAGCTGAGCAGTTCTGGAAGCAGTACTACTATGTTTTACCTCCTGAAGATTCACTTGCGTAGCTTCAACAGATCACAAATTTGATGGCAGAATTTAGTGACTCTGCCTCATGCTTAGGCCACTAAGAGATTTTCCCTAAAGTACATATTGCAGTAGTTACAAGTTTTATCTATAACTTTTTTTCTTCACAGCAATAATAGGCATCTCAATAAACAGAGGAAAATGCTTTGCATTGATGGAGTTAAGCTTACTGTAAATGCAGTAGCCTACCTTGTCACATTCAAATTGGAAAAACGAAAAAAAACACTGTCAAAAATTCAATTTAGCATTACAGAGATTACTGCAGTATAACAGCCCTTTATCTGTAGTAGTGTATAAAAGCACTTCTAACAGTGCATCAATTTTCACAGCCATTTAGTAGATTAGAAAGCAATTGTAAACAGAGTAAAACCCACATTAACTCCTGTCAGCAGCCTGCCTTTTTCTCAGTTATGGATTTGTTTGAAATAACAGTGAAGTCTAAAGTGATTGCATCAACATCACAGATTGTATCATAAATATGAATGAACCCATTGTAATTGGACTGCACAGTAATAGATGGCAAGAATTTGCCCCCCCCCCAAGTAACAGCTTTTGTAAGGGAAGAATAGCTGTGGCATAAGGAAACATGTCACTCTACATGAAATTACTGCTCCTGTTGTGAAACAATAACTGCACCAAGTGACGGGGTTTTAAACTGCCCCTATTTTAATATTTTAGCAATGCACCATTAATAAGTGTCTGGTGTTTCTTTTAACTGAAATCATCTGAAAGCTATATATATTAAAAACCCTAAATCAAGTATTTTTAAATTAACAGTTATTTAAGCAACATTACGGGTGTTGGGTTTTTTTGGGTGAGGAGAAAGAAAGTAGCCATGGAAGAGTTTGTTTATTTTGGAAAATTGCCTTCCTTTAACTGCTTAAAAGCAATAAATGCAGCAAAAATGAGAAGGATACTATTTTTCTCCTCATCATCAAGTAGCACAGTGGTAGTTAGAATAAACTGATTCATGGACAGTGTGGTGAAAGCTGATCTTGAAACTTTTGAAGATTCTTCATACACAACATCATGCAGAGTGGGGTGTGTTTTGCATTTTTTTTCATTTCTTCGGGAGATAGATGTCTAATGTCTCTAACAAACACTGGTCACTAGATATTTCCTAACACCTGTTTCTAGAAGGTGTTCTAATGCATATCTTGTTAATTGCTGCTGTCCATTTAGCTATTCCTTGTAGACTTAAATAAGGTCTACTATTCAATTGCTTTTGTTAGAAAACTCTGGCTACCTGTGCATTGTGATAAATGTACCACAGTCATAATGCTAGGCACTATGTGAAAAAATAGTGCTTCCCTGAAGTAAAAGGGATGGACGATACTGTGTATTTGAATTCCAATTTATCACACACAGGATATAAACATTGAGGACCAAATTTGCAAATGAAGACAAATGTAATGTTTTGTATTTATGGGAGCAAAACCTGTTAGTAAAGTAGCTACAAAGATAAAAATACAATTTCCTCCAAATTTTAAGAATGGAGAATGACAATATTTATCTTCTCTCAGCTGTTGCATTTCATTGTTATTTTGTGAACTATTATGGCAATTACTCAATGAAACATTTTGCGCAAAGACTTCATTTAAAAAGTCTTTAAATTTTGGCTGAGAAAGTAAGTGGTTTTCTCCATGGAGACTGTATATTTCTTTGATAACCCATGTATAATTGTAGCTTTTAACCTCCAACTTTTTACATTTAAGCAAAAACAGTTTCAGGGCTGGTGATTTCACATTATTGAATTTTCTGCTTTACTGTGTTATAGTATATACTGTTTTTGTATTTTATTTATATTTTTGTAAATAAAGCAAGAAAATGTAATTAATGTGTTTGAGAATAAAATGCTTAACCAATGCTATATATAAACTTATATTATTTTAATCCAATAAATAATAAAGGACATTTAGTGAAACTTAAAGAGAGATAATCATCAGTAAAAAAAAATACAAGCCATCAAAGATTTTATTTTATAGTTGTGTGATTTCTTAATCTATACTTTTTTAAAAAAAATAAATTCAAACATTTTTGCAACAATTTTTTCTCTTTCTTTTGAAGGTAAATGAGTGATTTCTTAAATTGGACCCAGCATTCTAATTTAACTTCCTGTTGTTAAATGTTCCTATTTAGTGGATTTCATTATTCCAAGTCAAATAAATGCACAGAATTCAAGTGCTGTTCTGTGCCCTAGACTTACACAATCATAAATTTGATTATCTTTCCTTTCCCTATCCTTCATTTACCTACATACTCTTTCTTGGGTGCAGCTAAAAATGTTTTTCCAAAACTCTCTCATCTATCATAAGTGCTCAATTCTTTCTAAGATGCTTTCTCATCTAATGCAGATTCACATGTAGTCAAGGTTTTTTATAAATAGATAAAATTAACTGTATCTTGCAGTAATTTTATTACCATTAGCTTACTAATCTATCTTCTTAAAGAAGACTTAAATACCATTTAAAAGCAAGTGAAACTGCAAGGGAAAGCAATTGGTAGAAACCAGAACTGGTGAAGGTCCCAGGGCTAAAGAGCAAGCTATCATTTCATTAGGATATGCTTTAGAATGAAATCCTTGAGAAAGAATTGCAGTTGAAGCTACTGCATTTTTACTGAACTATCACAAGAAGCAGAGTTTCCTCCTACTGATGGTCACATCACCCCTACAGCAGTCAAGAGTCGCTGTTCTCTGAACAGCAGAATTGTTTTCCCAAGGTAGGTGAGGACTCCTAGTCCAAGATTTACCAGTCTTTCTGGCTGGGAAGTCATGTCAGTGCACCCTCTGCATCCAGCCAGCTGCCCACAGTGCTGCTCTTACAGGTGTCTGTCTCTCATATACTCTACTTAGCTACTTCAGTCCACTTCTCTTTCCAAGTTACAGCACTTCTGATTGAAAAAAACATCTTTTAAAAGACTGTTGGTGAGAAATTACTGTTCAAAGCTGGCAGTTCTCAGACAGGTATAGACACATGTAAAACAAGTAAATAAACTTTATGTTCAGGTGTAGATATATTCCACTTAATTACATGGGATCTCTTTTGCTTGCCTTCACTATCTATTTAAAACTAATCTAAGCTAGGCTCTGTCTCTAATCGAAAGAAGCCAATAGATACGTAAAGTATGTGCTTTTAATTGTGCTCTGAAGATTGCCTTTTTCCCTTGACTAGTCCCTTGACAGTGCAATCTCTTTGCCATTATTGTTCTGCGGAGTCAGGCATAATGATTCTGCACCAGGGCTACCATGCTCTACAATGATTTCATTATAGTGAAATACAGCACTAGTGGGTACGTAGGATCCATAGATAACATTCCACACTTTGTATTGCTCTGAGAAATTCTGTATTTCGTGTAATTAGTACGGTACAAAACAACCTCAGCCACCCACAAATAGATTTTCCTATAAATGAATTGTCTTCTAAATTAGAAATACCTTTCAGCTGAATCTTTGTGTATCACAGTCCTTCCTATATGCACCAGTGACTGCGGAGCTGTGCATGATCTGATGAGGAAAATGGCATTTCTGTTTTAAATCTGATGGGCATAGGTCATTTGGATTAGTTTTTGAATGAATGAGGGAATAAATATTAAAGTCTATTAAACAATGAAAAGATCAATAAAAGTAGTCTTTTCAAGGGATTGAGTCTCAAGTAACAGCATGTTTTGGTTTCATACCAAAAGTAGCTTTGTGTGTTGGCATTTTATTATTATTTCAATAATAAAATACCTTTTTTTTTTTTTAATATGTTTTAATGTTTTTCTTTATTAGTTCTTTAGCTTTATGCTTTATGGAATAGTTCAAATTTAACATATTATTTAGTATGTTGTACAAGTAAGAGACAAATATTCTGTCATATACGCATTAAATATGATTATAAGGCCCAATGAAAATATTTTGTTTACTGCTTATTTTGAATGGCAATGACACTATATGAATTAAGTAGGTGCTGTTATAGTTTTTGTCACTGCATACTGTTTTTATCCCTTTTTTTTAACTTGGTGCATATTCTGCAAAAGCAGTGTTATGAGTGTTTTGGGTTTTTGGGGGTTTCTTGTTTTTTTAGAGAGAGAGTTTATAGAACATTTTCATGGAACCCAAATCGCCATTACTTTAATTCTTTCACCTACTAATCTATCTTACTTAACAAAAATTTGTACACCCAGAACTAATTTCTAATAATCATAGGGCCTTCCCATTTGAAGTATCATTACTAAAGACTAGACTTAAACACTTAGTCCTATGTGGATGTGAAATTCTTAAGTTTGGATGTACACAACTTACTGTGTTTTGTAAATTTTGCATGGCCAGGACTAAATCTAAGCCAGTTTAAAGCATTGATGATTTTCACCTGAAGGGTAGGATTCCATGTATCAATGTAGAAGTAGAAATCATTTCTTATATAGGCTGATTTTTAAATCCAGAACATGTTTCAAGCTTGTCAGAAACTTGCAAAGCTATAAAGTTTGGGTATCAGAAATCTGTCAGAGAGAAGAGCCTAAACAACTATAAGAACTATGTTTACTGGAGGTAAAGGTTAGTGAACATGAAGGACATTTAAAAAGGAAAAAATGGTCATAGGTGATGGCTGAGCAGTGTACTTAGTAATGGTGTCTTTCACATCTACAGTTCTTGTCAGCATATTGCATACTAAATACAGTTGTCCTGCTTATATCCAAACTGTTTACGGTAACAACAGCAGTTTAATTATATTCTTCATATAGCCAGAAAAAGCTTTGTGAAATTTTGCAGCTTCTGTTAAATAAGTGTTGAGATGTATCCTTAATAGTCTATCAGGCCTTAAAATCATCAAATGTGCACCCTGTCCTCCCTTATAGGGGAAGTGTCATCTCAACAATCCCTTGTCTCCGTCCAGACTTGGAAATCCACCTTTTATGCAGACTTTGCTGCAGTTAAAAATTGAAAGCTTCCAGATACAGAAGTTACTTTTAGATATCTGCATTGTGGGCTTTCTTAACCTGTTTAAAGTATCTACATTAGGGTGAAATGAAGCACAGTTTAAAAGTGCTTGTTTCTCTTCACTGAACGTGAAGCAAGCCTGAGGCAACCAGCACAAGTTCATTCAGTCTGCTTAATCTCACACTGGGATCAAGGGCCTTTGGTCAGGCACAAGGACATACAGGACTTGGCACGCTCCTGTAACAACCAATTTTATATAACACTGAAGAAAAGAGGTTTGCTTCTTTACCTGCAATACATATGTATCCATAGTCAATGAGTTAGATCTATTTCATAGTTGTAGTTATAATAAGGCCAATTAAATTTGTAGTTTATTGTTTTAAGTGTAACTGAGAGTACTTCAAAGTATTCATTACCAAAAAAAAAAAAAAAGGAAATGCATCTACACAAATGTAATTGAACTTTTTGCTTTAAGCCATACTCTGTTAGATAACTTAAGAGTTATAAATTTATACATCTGCTTCAGCTTATTGAAACTGTCCTGATTTCAAGCTTAATTTCTGGAAAGAAATCTGTTTGGCTAGTAATCTCAGAAGAAGCAAAGATTTTTAAGAGATGTAAGATAAATTATGGAGTGCCAAAACTGAATTCTTAGACATAGAGAATATTCTCCCTTCGCACTCCCTTCCCCAAAGTTTTCCTCAGTTATGTATCTGAAATAAAAATACATAAATATCTAGCCAACTCTTTTTGCTGCAATTTTTTTACAAATCTCCTTGGAGTCAGCTGAATTGTTATTCCTAACACTTCTGCCTAACATTGAGAATCCAGATAATAATACCAGTTTTATGTGGTATTATTTTATTACACAAAACTGAAAATTATATTTCTTCTATAGGATGTTGCTTTGAAATTAATAGTAATGTGCATCACATTTGCATTTTAATAATAACAACCCTAATAAATTTTCCTTAGATTACAGTGGACTGATGAACACTGAGATTTTTCAATAGCATTTGTTTTTTTTCCTTAGCATTTAAAGCTACTCAGATGTAGCATTTCTCTGGAAATGAGCACTAATGAAGGTGGTAGAAAAGACTTGAGAATATATCTCTAACATGTTTAGAATGAGTGACTAACTTAATTGATGAGCTAGCAATAAGTTTACACAATATAGTTGTTCTAGAAAGAGGAGTCATTTTAATAGTTATTATGTATATTGTGTTTCCTTTAAGGTGTTTTTATCGTCTCCTTAGAACATGGTGAGAGAAAAAGAATTTTCTTGATGAGGACCACGTGGTGATTGTGCCATTGTATGACTGAGAGTAACCTGTAGGCATTCTAGCCTGAATGAATTTATGCACACGTAAAACTATGTGTACCTTGTGTCCTAAAAAAATCTTTTCAAGTTTTTGAGTGGTCTTAAATTTTTGAAGAGTATCTACAAAACTTCTCCAGGCTGTCTTCTACTTTCTTCAATTACATATGGAATAATAGAAAGGAAAATTGAAAAGATTTCTGAGCAGTCGATTGCCATCAAAGACTAACTTAGATCTGGAAATGTTGTTTTATGGGTTGGGGGGGTTTTTTGTCTGCACCAAGCTGGCTTCTATAGTCAGTACAGTTGCAAAGTAGTAAACACCAGTGATTTCACACAATTGGCAAAACTCACCCCAAAACAAGACTGGCAATGGCTGGTTTACAGGCAATGAAGCGTCTGCACATCCACATTTGAGAAGGAATTGTCATTGCTTAGCTGTGATCACGTATGATCTTGGAACTAAAGTCTAGGCTTGTAGTGGGATGCATGCCAACATAAACTGATGCAGTAAACAACTGAACAACAGCTTAAATAGGAAAAGATGGAATTGTGTAAAAGTTTGCCTTTAAAGTCTGAAATCTGTCATGTGAACTGCTTCCATCAAATTCATATATCCAGTGGCCTGGAGTTGTTACGCTATGTCTGGTTTTACCGGGGTTGCCAGGATTGGCCCTTATGTTCTCCATGGCAGCCCATAAGCTGCTGTGCTTTGTCTCAGGGACTGGAGATGTCACCAGACCAGTGTTCTGGCTGTTGCTGAGCTGTGCTTGCACAGTGTCGTGGCTTTCTGTCTGTCCGCTCCCAAAACACACGGAGCTGGGAGGCTCAGGGTGGGAAAGAGGTTGGGAGGGGTTAACTGGCACAGCTGACCCAGACTGATGCTCTACCATATGATGTCATGCTCAGCAATAAAATCTCAGGGAAAGGAGGAAAAGTTCTTTTTGAACGTGTTCCTTTACAACCTTAAGCGTATTTTAAAAGGACTACATTTTTCCCAACTTCCTTCAGAAAACCCCTTCATAGATTTTATGCTTTTATATATCATAGTATGAATAAGATTTAGTTGAATGCCCAGAGTAATTGGAGAAAGAAAAGCATTCATGCTAATTCAGATAAACTTCAGTGGTCTTTGCTGTAATGTGTTGTTCTCTGAATTCTTGTACTGTTCAAGCATTTACATTTAACATGAGAATGTATTTGACCATGCATGCTACAGAGAAATAAGTTAAGCATATGGTTTTTCCTTTGTGAGTGACTGAACTTGTGTATTATTATTTTAATTACCCCTCAGGCAATCTTCTGATGTGTGATCAAGTGCAGGTCAATGTTCTGAGAGTCCTTCAACATGACAGTTCACAGAATAATTATCCTGTCATCGCACCTTGATTCATTGCTACATCGTTTCTTGGACTTTTTCCTCTTTCTCAGATTTGCTTAGCAACCAGATCACAAGTCTCATACTTATTATTCAAGTAATCACCCTCTGCAGCACATAGATGCATCAATTAAAGCTTTACAATGAAGTATATTGTTCTGTGTGGAATCCTCAGGTGTCAGGAATTAAAAATTTATTTTAAATGTTGCAGGCTGCGTTCAAATGGCTCATCTGTGTTTATGTTAAACAAACAAGCATGCTAACAATTTCAAACAAAAGAGATAGGTCAAAATCATTAGGAAATGAATGATAAAATTATATTCTACTCTTAAAGCACTTAGTCTTTTAGAGATTTACCAATTAAATGCAGCTCTGAAATATCTGAGTGCCAAACATTTATTTTAGCTCTGTTTTTTCAGATGCAAATGAATTTGATGTCTGCTTTATATATTCTTACCTATAGTCTTTGTAAACATTTTCTGGCTAATTTTCCAATTTCTGTAAATTTCACAGCTATTTATTATTAGAATGAAATTCAAGTACCCAGAAGCTGTCAAGATGGTTCAGTGATTTAATGTTGGCGTCCTGCAGCTTTGACTGTAATCAGCAGATGCTCTGGCATTACCATAAATGTTTTCTTAACCGTCTCCGTCAAAAAAAAAAAAAAAAAAGATAGACAGTTTTTCCTGTTTGGAGTCTCCTGTTTCTGATTAAATTCGGTTTGGGTTCTTTTGCATAATTAATATACCATGATGATCTCTAACCATTTGTTTTTAATATCACCTTTTGAGCTAAACACATTTGCAAGACTGCTTCATAAGTCAAAACAGACAAAGGAAAAACAAGTCTATGTTTAAGGATACTCTGTTTCCGTGGCTTGGGCGGTCTTACTGCCTTCTGTCTTATTTTCTCAGTGAGTATAAAGGGTTCAGGTTTTCAGTCACTCAGTTTTTCATATTCAATGTAATATTTTAAGTTCCTCCATGAGAGAGGGTTTTTTTCTGTATGTGCAAAGGTGTGTTGCATTTTAGATTTTTGGAAATTTAAAAAAACCCCTCCTACACAATAAGATTAACTTTTGTTAGCTGGTGATTACTAAATAGTATTTCAGAGCAATTGATTAGGAATAGGAGGACATGCTGCAGTTAGCTTCTGTTGTTTTAACATACCAAAGTGGATGCTAAGAGCTTAACTGGTCGAATATAGGGCAATAAATATGTTCATTGCGTGAAAAGTGCATACTATTAGTGATGTTAAACACAGCATTTTGAATTCACAATGACTGGATTAATTACCCATGATAATGTAGCTTGAATTTGTCTTGTGATAATTCAGTGGTATTTGGAGGAGTCAGTAAAAGCCATTTTTAAATAATAATTCCTCTTTCAGAGACTGTTGAAATCAGCGTCCCTTTTCAGAGCAGTTTGTCACACTTGCAGAGTACAGTTGTTGATGTCAAATACTCATAGTGCTGGATCATGTGTAGAGTAGAAACATTTTTTACATCTCATCTCTCTCCACACATGAACAAGGCCAAATTACAGTCCACCCCAAAGAGAGGGAATAATTAAGTGAAAGCACATAGCATTAATTAGAGCATCATATAAATAGAGAGAGAAGAATGGTCAAAGGAAGATATTTATACAGTCTTGTAGAGTGAGGGATGAATCACTTTTCTTCTGCCTTTTGTTCCCAATAGTTAGTTTTGCACAAGGATCTTCTTGAATATGTACTATTTCCTGCTCCACAGTTGCAGTCTGCTCATTAGCATGCTATCAATTATTTTCTGCAGAGCTTTGTCACAGGAAAGTAAGGACCATAATAATATTAATAATATGAAAGTTACATGAACTAAGATGATTCAGCTTCATTCCATTTCCATCCAGTGTATTCATGAGGGCAATCTTGGATGTTAGTTTACACAAGTTAAATTTCACAGTCAGGTCTGCTTCTGTCCTCTTAAAAAGCACCCCTGCTATAAAGAAGCACAGATTAGAATTCAGAGTTCTCACAAATTCTTGTCCAGGTTAGTAAATCACTACACTCTTCCCAGTCATAGCATTAACAGCATGTAGTGCTCTCTGTTGGTCTTCTTCCAGAGACCTCTTTTAAAGACGCTTAAAATTAGAGGAGCCTGAGAGCCTTTTGTATTTTTGTCGTCTTTTGAATAACAGTGAATGACAGCCTACTGTGACTGTGACCTGTGTGGGCAACAGCTGCCCCAGGACATTGGTCCTGTGCCTCTTACAGCAATGTGAGGAGATTGTGTTTCTCTTCAACAGTTAAAACTAATACCTACCTAATTTACTTTCAGCTCTAGCCTCTCCTCTGCATGCCATTCCTATTCCAGGACTCTGTAGATCTCCCTTTAGCTTAGAAATAGCTTGATTCCTTAGGAGAGAAGAGCAACAGATGATGAGAGAAAGATAGTTTTTCTCATTGGTTTGATCTGATATTACAAAGTATTTGTATTCAAACTTAAAGCAGTTCAACGTACCAATACTCTGCTGATGTGAACCTGGCAATGGAAGTTTGGGATAAAAATAAGCAATAAAAATTGTATGGATTTGTAGCAGTAAATGGAATAACTAGGGAATATATTGTAAACATTTGATATCAAGAGTAGTGGATAAGAAATAATAATAGTGTTAAACTTTTAAGTCAACTACTAGACATAGATACATGTCCTGGTTTATTTGGGAGGAAACCTCTGAAGGGGACCCTCTAGAAAGCAAATTCAAGCGGCCCCTCCTCCTACCACTTTGGGAGACATAAATCTTCTTTGAGAAAAGTGGACAGAATTGTTTATTTAACAAGCAAAGTACTCACAAACATGGAAAATGATTGATATTAAACAATAAAGCCTCTCACTGTTCTGAAGAGATGACAAATTCAGAAAGTCTTTCTTGTGGGGTGTAGGTCGGCTCATTCAGTCTCTTATCAGTCCCTCTGGTATTGGAATGCTGTGTCCTGGGCCTTGGAGGGCCACAGGCATGAGCTCCTGGTGCCCTTCTGGGTTTTCAGTCCAGAGCAGGGTTAAACAACTCCAAGAAAAAGAAAAGTTCTGAGGAACTTCTCTGCCTCAGCTAGCTAAAAACTAACTAAAAGCAAAGGAGAGCTCTCTCCCGCTGTCCCTGCTGCAGACAACACAGTTCATGAGCTGGAATGTGTGGGAGCAAGTGCAGTTTCTGAAAACAAACTGCGTGCTTCTTCTCCCCACTTTCCTTTCAGAACCAGTCTTAAACATCCAGCATAAACAGAACAGACAATTGGGGATACAAGCATTGTAAAGTCACCCCAGGACAATACAAAAAATCATAGAATGGTTTGGGTCAGAATTGGCCTTACAGGTTATCTAATTCTAACACCCATGCCATAAGCATGGACACCACCCACTAGATCAGGTCTTGATCTAGTCCACCCCATCCAGCCTGGCCTTGAACATCTCCAGAGATAGGACATGGTTTTTGTGGGGGGTTGTGGGTTTTGCTTGTTTGTCTGGGTTTTTTTTCAATGTGTATGCTAAATAGTAAATACTGAACAGAAGCAACAACAACAACATTTAGAACTGCAGTGAGTAGAATCTCATAAATATCAGGACAGTCTTTGCTTTGTTGTTTGGATTTGTTGTGGGTTTTATTTTCCAGAGGTAGGAGGCTTCCTACTGTGTTTTTCCTCAATGGTTGGTAAAAGAAAAAATATTGTGTGTTTCTTCAGTTATTTTCATCAGCATGTTGCTTATCATTCCCCATTGCAACTGCTAGTGTCTTTCCTTTGATGGCAGCAGTCTTTATCCATATTCCTGAAGTTTTTTATCAAAGTGCACCTTGAAAGCAGTATTCATCTATAGGTAGCTAGTTTGCAGACAGGTTTGGAGACTAAATGTGTCTACTGCTCGAAGGCAGTTTAGTATGTGTAATCTACATTAATTATCATCAGCTGAAGAGGGTAGCTTTAGACTATGGACCTCTGTGTATCTTGTCACAGGTCACTGACTTAGTCATCATTTTTGACTGTTAACTCTAAAGACAATTTGGAATGCAAGCTGCGGTGTACTTGTGAACAAAATAAAACAAGTAATAAACCACATTCCAGGAGTTTCAAATACTCTAAAATATGTAAACTTCCAGTTTTATTATTGTCATTTCCCAGTTATTTCTTGACTTAAAGAAGAGAAAAAGTTGATGTTTTTCCTATTTGTATCTTGAGAGAAATCCTATAAACACTAGGCTGTAGATTGTTTCTGCCCACTGGAGCCTGAAGACCCCAATGCCACTGGTATTCATGTAGATCAATATTTACCTTTTAACCCCCTTTGCCTAACATAAATAGAAGATTAATTTATTAATTATTAATACTGAAGTTATGACTTATGATTTATCCATTTTGAAATTAAGAGACTTAGAATTTAGTTTTTCAAGGATGTTTCAAACCATATGCTCTAAAAATCATTAATTACCACAAAGCAGATTTCTGTTTTGGAAATTTCCATTTTTCAGTTTTCCTAGAAACTGCCAAATGTACCTTCTTTTGGGGAAAAATGCATTAAAAGACACAGGAAATAAACTGTAATTCACGGTTTAATAGGAAGGATGCCAAACTCCTAAGTCTGAAAAGTCATCTTAGAAGACACCTGCAGAGGTCTCTTTTCTCACTTACTTTGGGTGATTTCTGTCATCAGCTTGATCCACACTCTTGTTCTCTTATCATCTTGACAGGTACTCAAGACTTTTATTAAAATTTCAGTAAGTGAAAGTTGCATTTCTTGTAAAAAAAAGTCATTGTCTTATCACGGGTGAGAATATATTAGTTTAAACAGAGAAATTGGTTCCAACTCATTGCAATTGCAAAGTGTCTTTGGAAAAGATGGGTAAAAGTTTGAATGGAGTGATCAGCAGGAACTTAAAGTAGTCTTTGAGAAGATAGAGGTAGGAAAGGGATTAAAAGAATTTTTAAAGACTTTACTTTAGGGCCAAGTAAAAGGGAGCTGATCCAGCAGAGTTCCTCTTGTCAAAAATTAGTTTGCTCACAGTTTGTATTTGACTGTCTTTGAAATTTAGTTTCTATAAATTCTCTGTATTAGTCACAGTGTGTGCTGATGTACTCACTTCTTGCCTTTGAAATGCACATAAACCCCCTATATTCACTATTTCTGTAGACTGTCTCATCTAAATTGAGCTTACTGATAATGTTTCTTCCTTGTGTTTCACACCTTTTTAATGCAACACTCAAGAACAGCAGCAACTATTAAATGAAATGTGCATAGTATAAAAAAGAAATGTTCCAAATATCAGTAACACTTTTTCAGTTCTCATGAGTTATTATCTGCTTAAGATTAGTAGATTTGTGAGCATTTAGTATGAAATACAAAGGTGTAAGTAGTTACTTATCAAGCAAACGTCTTTTGAGTACAGCTCACACTCCTTTAAGTGTTAGAGCTGGAGCTGCAGGTTTGAACTGAAATGTCTTAAAAACGTACAGTGCTCCTTTTAACAGGGACATTCTTCAAGCCTACCCTTGTCAGTCAGAGATATTGTTGAGAAAACATGAAATCAATAAAAAGCATTTAAAATATTTTCTATTAAACCATCCAGAAAGGAGCTATCCCATTTTTTTATGAATGATCTTACATAGTACTGGATGGACCTTCCAGCTATAGCAGACTTCATATTATGTCTAAATTCTGGTTCTCTGGGATAAAAGGCAGGCTTTGAGAAGGATAATAACGTCTTGTTATGTTCTCGCACCAGGGCTAAGGTCTGGGGATAGATTTCAGAAGGCCAACTTTGGGCTGTAAAAATTAAAGGAAATTGTGTGCCTGAAAAATCTTGGGGCTCTTAACTTTCCAGTGTCGGGCTGTAACTGGGGTTTGTACAGGAAATGAGACTCATTTCAAAATTGAGAGGAGAACATTAATTCATCATTTTCTTGGCATTTCTGATAGTAAAGCCAAGAGTTTGGAATCTGTTGATTTAGATGGAACATATGAGGATATATCCCGATATCCTCACGGTGTTCATGATATGTGACTGTTGTCTAAATACAACTTCACTTGTTAAGGTTGCACTGGGACATGCATGATGATGTGGTCAGTGAAATTTGTAGAGAAATGGACAGGACTTCCAGCCAGGAACTGGGTGGGGTCAATCATTTCAGCTTATGGGAATGATAAACAGCTGCATCCAGAATTAGCACATGGCACTGCTGTCAAAAATACATGTTCTTTTCCCCTGATGTTTTGCTGGGAAACTACATGAGCACAGCATCAGCATGGTGTAGCTTTTTGAGAATTTCAGTTCCATACATCAGGGATGAGGAACTAGAGACAAACTATGACACCAAATTTGGGAGCCAGTGGTAAAAGTTATGGCTAGGGCTATTACTTTTTCCAAGCTAAAGCCCTCTGGTATGGGGACGTTCCTTCAGAGTACTGTCTACGACATGTCTTAAATGACAAATCATGACTTAAAATGTAAAAATAATTTGCGTTTCCAGTAATGTCAGTATGGGTGAGCCTTAGAAAATGTTGGCACAGACATAGTTTCAGGAATATGATGTAGCGTGTGGAGCACGCTACATCATATTCAGATCAAGTCAGCGAGATCAGAAATATTCCGCTGGGTTTTTGAGCATTTTTCCCTGTTAACTTGGTAAGAGATGTAATGAGGTTGTAACTGCAATTGTTCTTTTTATGTTACAGTTTTGTCATGCCCTACATTGAGATGTATGACTGTAATACGAGCATATAATGCCACGCAATGCTGTTCTCCTTATTGTATTTGCAACTTTATTTTTCAATCAGTCTACAAGTATTTACATAAAACTAAAATATGTCCTTAGTATCAAGACTTTTACTGAGAAACTGTGTGATAAAATAAAGCTTTTCAACATCATTTTAAATATTAAATATTTATTAGTTGTTTTTAAAAAAATCTATCTTGACTTTAGTGAGTCTCTTGCAATCATTTTTCTTCTCTATTAAAGGTAATATATAACACTATTATGTAGGATTTAAAATCTCCAACTGATCATATTTTGCTTCCCCAAGTTCAGAGCAGGCAGGTCTCATACTACTGATTTTTTTTTGTTCAGATGCTAGTGCACAATTTCCTTTTTCTGAATATGATGTATCCTTTAATAGGTTATAAGCATACCGTTATAAGTTGTTCTGTGTTAGGACATCATTTAAACTGTAGGCAGCTATATATATTAAGTGCAGTTTTCTGTCAACTGAATTTCCTGAGCATTGCTGTTAGAAGTCTTGTATCTAGATGATAATAATAATTAGCTAAATAATAATATTTAGCTCTAGGTTTTCCGAGTATCACTTTGGAATGATTTTGATTAAGAGCAAGGTTTGAGCAATTAATATCTGTAAAAACTGCATTTGAATAGGTCTGGAGGACCCACAAAAGTTCAATATTGAGCAAGGGAAAGAAAGGACTTAAATATCATGGAATCTGGACACTGAGACTTTCGTAGTGTACTATGTGATGTCTGCCTAACCCGTGCCTGGAAGCATTCACTAGCAGTAAAGTCAAAACCATTATGGGTCATCACCTGAGCATTTAGAAAACTTTATAATGGATTCAAAATTATTGGCTTTTTTTTTTTTTTTTTTTTAACTTCATAGTGATTGTTATCATATGGGTGAATGAAAAATTTCAATTATTGAAAGTGACCAAATAGTAGAAACTTCTCTCAACTACTTCCAGTATATACAGGAAATTAATAAGTTCTGTCTTTATCCAGTGATTTTTAATGTCTGATTTCTTTTTGTCTTGCTACTGCCGGAAGGTGCGCCTTGCTACAGTAGGTGGACAAATAGTGCATCTCTGGAAATGTAAGCTTTCTTCTTAACAAAAATTCATGCAGGAGTGCCTTTCCATGAGTAGTTTTTGTGTAACCTTCTGTGTGTTAAAGTCTATTCAGTTCCTTAGAAGTGTATTTGAACCAATGCATGTGTGTAAATACATAATTTCTTTCAAATATAGTTTATTGTCAAAAGCACAAAACAAATTTATGTATGTCTATGATGTAATGACTCAAAGCATTTTAGGAGAAGTCTGTTAATACCTTTATGGTTTGTGGATTTTCTGTGTGTTCCCTTTTTCTGAAAACATAAGTGGGCAGTGTCACTAAGGCATGTCCTGGCTGTTTGGACAGCCATATCAAATACTGTCTTCAGATCAAATTCCTGCTTATGATTGGTTACGGTTTCTTGCTCTCGCATATATATATGTGAATTCCAGATCTTCATTACTCTGATGGTTCAAGGTTTTAATGTCTAATAACAGTAAATTAATGGCTGTTTGTTCTTGTACTTACTTTGTCAGTTAATCTTAACTTCTGGCTTTTCTTGCAAGTAAATAACTGTATGCTTTATAGCCTTTATCATACAGAACTTAGGAAGTGCGTTTTTTCCGCAATTGTGGTCAAAGCTGCGTGCTAACCTGGAGCAGTTTGCAGCCATGTAGTTTTGAATTCACAGGCAAGATGCACTGGTTTTTTTAAAACACTCACCTCAACACTGATAGGTTGAAAATTAACTTGTTTGGTTTCACCACTATAGCACAGGATTTGAGGGAGGTGAGGTTGCAATCCCAAGTCAAGGGAGTGGAGTGGATGTGGCACCACATCACCAATGCATGCAAGTTTTGAATCAGTGTGTGAAGCAGTATATGCTTAAGAGTTTGGATTTAACACAAATTAATTTCTGTTGTCTTAAAATAAAAAAATAGAGGAATTAGTGAGACTTTTTACCTTGATAGTGCCTAACTAATTTTACACTTTGATTTAAAGAGAAGTCATCTTTCGCTCTGGTAAGAATGCTACAAGCAGCACATATACCTCAAGTTAATACACCAGTTAATTCTTTAAGTGCACATTTACCAAAGTGAAATCTAGGGCTGTAAGTAAATTTGTATGCTTTCTGAGCAAGGTCTAGCAAAGTTCAATGTTTCTGAATGAAATTCACAATGGCCAATTTGCTAAGCAGGGAACTATCTACCTCCACATCTGCTAATACTGGACTTTCACTTAGGCATAGCAATGCTCCGTGAAGAAGTTCCTCCTTGACTGAAGAACATAAGCAGTAAAGATGCCACCTGATTTAGAAAGCAGCTAAAATAACAACTTTGAGAGATGATAATACTGGATTTAGATAAAATATGTGTCCAAGTACTATTTTTTTAATTTACTCTAGCTGCTCAATATTATTTGCAACATGGCTGTATTCTCATTATTAAGGAATGCTGCTAATCACTAGTGTGAGACTTTGTGATTTTTCTAGTGAATCTTGACATTTTCATTGCAAAAGAGATGAAACAACTCACATAAATGAAACACTATTTAAGGCACTTTCCTAATGCCATTTTTCATTGTTGCAGGACCCTTCAGTGTGAAGGGAAAGGCTGGTCATTCAATTTAGATATTGTACTTACTAGTCTATACCTTGAAATTCACAATTTCTGTTTTAAGGGGTAAGAAAGGGACGTTTGTCTTCAGCTTTACTCTGTCCTATCCCTACACAACAATGCCAGATTGTAGGCAGCAATTTATGGGACATGCTGTAGAGAAAGCCTCAATTAGTTACTGAGTTTCAAAGTGGTAGAAGAGTTTGGGTAGATCCCATCATCTACTACTTATTAATAGCTAGCTTGTAGCAGTTCCCTGCTTAGGCTGCAGTTGTGGATCTCACTCTAAGGTCCCTCTACTCTGCCCTATGTACACTATGAGAAACTGGGGGATTTTACTGCTGGATTTTACTTTTAGACCTTAGTTCATAAGAGTTCCCCATGTCTGTTACACAGTCTAGTTCACCACACCTAATTCATCCTCACACTTTGGGGTGAAGACTGCTGAAGTGAAAAGTAGTTAAAATTTGTTGGTACATTTGAGAAGCTAACTTTCAGTGCCTAATTTCCTTTAGACTTTTTTAAAATCCAACAGCTGTGCTTCATCTCTGATGATATGACAATGTGTTTTCTTATACTTAAAAGTGTTGATATTTTAACACCAACTATTTTTCCTGCTGCCCCTAAATTGAATATAAACAGAAAGGTCTTTGGTACAGCTGGTAGTTTGTATATTGACACAGGTAGCATGCTTTTATCAGCTTGCAAATATGTATTCAGAATCAATAAGCATAAACATTTAAGTAGAATGGGATATTTTAGAGTGCACATATAAAGGATATTTTAATTATATATGATGGGTTTATTACATGTAATTATAAAGATATGTTCATAACCACTCATTGGCCTCCTGTGATTCAGGAGCACTGTGCTGCTGCATATTCAAGGTCAAATTATTTTCCGTAGTGTAAAAAAAAATTACATTTTTCAGCTAAGTGTCAAATTTGTCTTTAGAAATTTTCATTAAGAATTGTTTATCTGTTGTTTAGAAGATGATGGAAAGGAGGTATTTATTTTCCTCCACTTCCCAAAAGGTGATCGTACTTACAAAATTTGCTGAGATTGTCCAAGAAAGTGTGTAAAATCCTCATCCATCACCAAGAGCCCCTGGTCAGGGAATGACAGTGCAGTAAATATCTTCAGCAGCTGCCTTTTAATGTACAAGCTGTTTTCGGTAGGAATTTTCAGCTCTCACATAAAACACACTGTCATGAGTGACTGCCTGTGCTCCAAAGTCATTACTATTGGGATGATGGAACATCTTTCAGCGAATAACCAAAAAACTTTAAATGTCATGTCAAGTGTGTTGAAGGCATTTTCAAGCCTTGCTCAAGGTTACATGAATATTGAGCAGGCCTGTTTTTAAAAAGTTTGAGATCTATGAGAGAAACCACTCATATGCTGGTTTGGGAAACAGTCATTTGATCTGTAAGGGGGGGTAGAGAACGACATAAAAAGAAATCTGCCTATTAATACATGCCAAACCTGCAAAACTCCTGCCTGGATATTAACTGAGTGCAACTTTGTGTGACAGGCACTGCCAGTGATGTTTAGCAAAAAATAGTGAATTATGCAATTTCTTGAAATTACTTAGCTACCTAAAACTTCAGAAAGGAAAGGAAAGGTATTACAATGGATAATTCAATTAAAATAGATTTTTTAATACATTTTAAAATTTGAACAATTAAAAAATATGTACGAAATGTAATTAATGAGGTAAAAGCTTGGAAGACACTGAGAGGTACTAGGTACCTCTTTGGCTCCAGTAGGAAAGGAGGATTCTGTCAGGCTATAACTGTGATTTTGCAAGAAATATGGATGTTAATCTAATGAAGACATGTAAAGTCTGTATCACTTCCAAGGAACCGAGTCCACTGCTTTTGAAGTGAGAATATATTTTCTTGCCTCCTTGGCAATCATTACTCCTTGTAGTACATCATCTGCATGTAAAATTTGTCTGATCAAGAGGTCTTTTTATATTACAGAATATGGAACTGAGTGTTTTAATAGTGAAACAAGATTTGTTTGATTTGTCTTCTGCAGAGAACCAGAAAGGACAGCCAGAGAAGCCGTGTTCGTACCACAGTATCAGTTTAAACTCAACAAGAAGCCCGGTCACCAAAGAAGTTACATATGATGTGGAAACAAGTTCTAAGGTGTTGAATAAGGCTGTTGGGAGAAAGGAAGCCTGTCATGGAGAAGGTGGCAAAGAAAGAAAAATAGATCGTATTGGGTCCCCTTCTAAGGGAGAAGCCATTCCAGAAGTAGAAGCTCTCTTGGCAAGACTGCGAGCACTATAGAATAATCATATAACAGATTAAATAAAAGTTAAAAACAATGGCCCACACTACATCTTTAATGAAAAAGTAATTTTCTATTTTTGACGTTACATGCTTCTGAGTTCCTAACTTCTCTGTGGATAAATGATCTGCTTCTAAACTTTGCTCGCAAGACTATATAAAACAATACCATAGTTTTGCATAACTGCAAGATGATTTTTTTATTATATGTTTTTGCTTAATAAGCATATGAAAAGTATCAGAAGAAAATAAACACTAAATTGTTGCAAAGCACAATCCTTTTAGTGGACAGGCTGCTAACCATCTGTTTTGAGTGCTTCTGAAAATAGAAATATCTTTTAAGTATTGTTAAATCATCATGCCTGGGAATAGGGTCAATAAATAACAGAAAAGGTATTCTTATATTTTCTACTGTAATTTCTATATTTACAAGGCTAAAGCACCAAAATGTATCATTATAGTGACCTTTACAATTACAGTAATATACAGTATCAGCCATATTCCAGTTTGAGCTCATCAAAGAGCACCAAAGCTTGCTGAATTATAAATGTATTTACCAAATGGTAATCCATGGGCAATAAACAAAATATCTATGCAAATAATGTACTTTATGTGTAATTAATGTATCACTGCTTTTAAGGTTATTATGATTATTATTTCAAAATAATATATACAATTGCTTTGATTGCAAGGTTTTGCAATTTTGTCTTTAGTGGGGGAAAATGTCTTCACAATTATTTACCAGTGTAATATTTAATCTTTTCACATGCGAATTAATATGCTTCTATAAAAGGAACATGTAATGGGGAAGATTTTTTCAATTGGTTTTTCACAAACTCATTTTCCAGTAGCCCATAAAGTCTTACTTGCTGGCACAACAGGAGTCTTGCAAGCGATTGCATCTCTTTTATCCCACTGTTGCTGTACAGTGTTGCTTGTTCGCTATCATATTTATTAATTGCACATCAGAAAGAGTTGCTACCAATGTTACAAAGTAGGGAGCTATTGTTAGTCTCTTTGCTTTGTTATTTAAAGCTTCCTTATTATAAGAGTGTATTAAGAATCTAATATCTTTCTCCTAAATTACTTTATTTTTCTTTACAAAATGCTAAAAAACATGTCTTTCAATAAGAGTCAGTTACATGAAACCAGTGTTTCAATGCTCCAGTGCTTTTTATATCCTTGTTTAAGTTGCCTTTGTACTTCCTGCACTAAACATTAATAAAGTTAATTAGAACTCAAAAACTGGGCCTGATTATACACACAGCATAGTGGGGTTTTCAGCCATCATGGGAATCAATCTCCTGTTTCTGGGACTGTTGTAGCTGTCATTATACACTAATTACATTTCCCGCCTTTGCTGAAAAAAGAGAGGTATAAACACAAATCAGAGAAGGATTCAGAGCAGGCCTGTCAGACAGACATTTCTTCAGCTCCCCTTGCAAACAATGGGCACAGCTGTCATACAGAGACACCTTTAATAACTTGAAATACATTTTGAATGTATAATTTGAAATACAGCAACTGATAGTTGTTCCACTAAGGTTTCTGCACCTCTAGTATTAAGACTTACTACCCCTACTTACAGGGTGCAGTAAAAATTACTATCCAAAAAGTCCAATATGATTGACTACATAAAATGACATTTCAAACACAAAGAAAATGCCTGTTCAAGGGGAATAAAAGTTAACAGTTCACTGGATCTCTTCAGTTTCAGGGGATATGCTAAAATAAAAGGGCTAAAAGTAGAGAGCCACCTCTTAAATATTAGGAGGGTGACCTCCCAAGTGTATGTAGAAGTACAGATTATTTTCATGAACACTGTAAACTTGTTCATTTGAATTAGTGGGTGATACTCCACCTCAGAAAACTGTCAGTTCAGGACACTGCTGTGTAGCTGATCAAGCAAAGAAAAGTTACAAAACTATCTACTGAATTTTGCAGTGAAAAAAATGCTGCCAGAAGCCTAGCATCTCCTGATTTTAAAAGAAGTATTTATTTTTAAAATACAGAATTTAAGCTACTTTTTTTTTTTTTTTTCAGTTTGGGAAGCTTTTAGAAATATATTCCAGGGCTTTTAGTCCTTCTAAGGTATTGTGTTTCTGAATTAATACTTTCAAGCAGCTATCAAGTTAATTTTCAGAGGGTTTTTTTCCTACTTCTGTGCTTCTTTGTACCATCATAACTTAATCTACTCAAAGTATGTGGTCCACTTGAAGTACACAGTAAGTTTTCTTTCTACATTTTATCTTTCTTTAATTTCTATCAGACACAAACTCATACACAGGATGTTTCTGATATTAAAAATGCCAATATTGCCTAATAAGTTCAGGGCAAAAATAACTTTGAAAGTATTACAGCTGTATTTATTTCTATGATTTTATGTTTTGATTTAAGTATAAAACTCAGCTTGTAAATTATATAAATTGCTTTAATTAAATTTAAAAATGAATTAATTTATTCAGTTTAAAATTTACAGTTAATTTAATCTCAAAATACTTAGGGCAGACCTTTATTCATATGTGCTAGTCATTTTTAGTAGGTATGGCGTCTACTCCTACAGCTGAGGGATTGAGCCATGAACCAATTCTGTTAGATATGGACTAAGGTTTCACGTACTGTGCCACACTCTCTCTATAATTCACACCTGAAAATTAGTCCTTATAAAAAGAGCTTCCTGATTTAGTCAAATATGACTGCTCAGATAAAAGCATTTGAAGTAGTCTTGAGAGGCTCCTTCCCTACTTGATCAGCAGACAGAAGGCACAAACATCCATGACTTTTCTTGCCAGTACAACTATAAAGGTCTAACACATCTTTTTGATTCTTCACATGCATTTTGGATGACTTTTCACTTCATTCAGTAAAAGAGTTTTGATTACTACATCAATTTTTACTTCCTGTAGACACTGTATTGTTTGTGGTGGTGGTCTAAATTCGTATGAAATATTCTAATGTTTTGACCTTAGCAAGGCAGGAATGTTTGGAGCAGTCTCTTCAACCTGCATACAGCCAAGCTTGACATCTGACTCACAAGGCTGTAGATAATACCCCAACATGTGTAAGCCCAGAATGAAAAGTGAAGGAAGTGCCTTTGTTAGAAAAATGTCCAACAGTGCCAGCACCTGGTGGCTGCCATGAGATGTGATACTGCTCTGGATTGGGCACTTTGTTAAAGAAGCACGGACCAGTCACCTGAAAATACTTATTTTTAGTTCCCAATAATTATGGCAACACTACTGCTTAGGAGACTGAAAGGACCACATGTAGGAAAAAAAGTCTCAGATGCAGTTGTTACATACAGTTTTTCTCTAACTGAGTTTTCCTTGTTTTCCCTCCTACAACCATTTCTCAGCCTGGCCCATCCAAAGTCACACTCTCAAGAACTGCATGAGTTAATGCTGACCAGCTGGAGGTGTTGCAGCCCTTCAGGCTTTTATAATAAAAGCTGAGAAAGACGACATTTACTGCTGGCACTTTTTCCACATCCATTTCTAATGAGCAGGACCAAATTATAATTTTTACACTAATCTTTCCAAGTCTTACAATATTCAGTAACTATAAAACAAATGGGCAATAAACAGGGGTCAATAAACCCCAAGCTATGGCACCTAAAACATTATAATAAGCAAGCAGGGTCAAGTGAAAGAGCTCAGCAAAAAAGCAATTACATGACAACATTGTTTTGTCCAGAACAAAATAAAGCATTGCTATACTATTTTCTATTTTATTTTAATGTGATGTATGGGTTTTACACAACTGAACTGCAGCAGAAAAATAACTTCTCTTGAGTCTGAGGAACTGTTTGTCTAGTTTATGAAATAAAAAGAATTAGACAAATTGCACTTTACCAATTTTTCAATCTAATTTTATGCCAAGATTCCTATGTCTAAGAAATTCCAAAATTACCATCTGCTATTAAATTAACTGTGGCACCAACTAATGAACTTGGTTTGCATTTTTTTAACACATGAAGCAAGCACATTTTATTCCTTTCCGAACAGACTTTCTCCGTTGCACTATTGTGTATTTTGTCTGAAGTATATTATTTAGAACAAGGCTCTACATCTCACTGTAAAAATATGTTTGATAAAGCATTCTGGTCACTGACAGCAGTGAAAAATAAACAAGAGGTGTTCAGACACTATTTTTCTCTCCCTCCCAGCTGCAGAGATAGCCATTAAGTTTCATATGTTAGCCGAGTACATTTAAACTTCTCTGTGCTTCTTCCACAATGCAGCTTTTTCTTTTTGTGATCCATGCAATGGCATACACTGAAGAATTGTTAAGGGAAATATTTTCTAGCAGCATACCAAAAGGACACTAAGCAGATGACTTGCATGCAACATCAGCCCTATATACTGTAGGAGGCATAATACTTGAAATGTAACCCAAACAGGCAGATAAGGTATTTCATTCCACAAAGAAAATGGCTCCTTTCATCTAAATGAGCTTATTCCACTGCTGATACCAGAACTGTATGTATTTTGAGATGATAATGTACCCCTATTTTTAAATCTGTGTTACATTAGCCAGAAAAAATAAACTATGGAAAGACAGAAGTGCAGAGACTGGGAAGCAGAGCTGATTAATGTGCTGCCTGATTTCACTTTTGGGACCTGAAATTGCATCCAGTGCAGAATGAAGGAACTAGGGGGGAAAAAACCCAGTCTCATCTGACATCTGTAAAGGTCATGAAGGAAATGATGGGGGGTGATCCAGGGTTGGTATGGCCACAGGTGTCTTGTCTTTTCAAAGACATATATCAGAATATCCTCGGAATGAGCAATGCTGTTGGGCTGTTAGTTCTTGAAGCCCTCAAATGAATCAAAGGAAGGAAAATTCTGGCAGAGATAAATATGAGCTACCATAAAACCTGAGACTATTTTCATCTTAAATCCAAGCACCAGCCCTGCTCCTCTTCACTTTGGTAGCTAAAAGAACATGAGGAGAGAGGAGTCCACATGGCAGCCATACCTTCCCTATGGTTGTGCCAGATAATGCTGCTCTTGGCAGCTGCCCTGGCTGGCATGGTGAAGGCAGCGCAGATGCCACTCTGCCCTCCCAGTGTTTCAGACTGTGGAAAGACACGGGAACCATGGCCAGCAAATCATGGGATCACCATAAAAAGACCCTATGGTTCTAGAGGCACACATTAAGTACAATAAAAAAGACAGTCTTCTAAATTATTCAGGTGTCTAAACAGCGCCAGAATGTCCGCATATTTCTTATGCCTCCTAAAGACAGCTATTACATCCGCTCTCCAAGTCTGATGACTCCATGCAAGCTGCACAGAAGGAGCTTCAATTCTCAATTATTTTGGCTTCTTATATATAGTTCTGCCCTTAATTGAAATTTTCAGTCCAAAGCAAGCCATTTTAAACTTCACAGTCTATAACCGTTAGTTAAAAAAGCTTTTGTAAAAGCTCTGTTTAATTTGTTGCATTTTAATGTGAGGGTTGTTGCACATAGTTGAAAACATGGAGTTCAACAAGACTGTTTCCATTAACTAAGACAGAAATGGCAATTATGCAGCCT
This sequence comes from Acrocephalus scirpaceus scirpaceus, assembly GCA_910950805.1. Taxonomy (NCBI): domain Eukaryota; kingdom Metazoa; phylum Chordata; class Aves; order Passeriformes; family Sylviidae; genus Acrocephalus; species Acrocephalus scirpaceus. The sequence continues at coordinate 60,565,705 of OU383774.1, read as the reverse complement.
GTTGATCGAATTCCTTACTAACGAAGGGTACTCTCTGCTAATGGATAGAAAAGCAGAGCAGTCCAGTCAAACAAGTCACCTTGATAGTGGAAAGCAAGACCCATCAATTTTACTCACAACTTCTTTAGCAATGAATCTTGGAGCCCAACCCATCAGCACTGCTCCTGAAAGACAACTACTGAAGTAGAGGAATCACAAAAAGTGGTTTGAAAGGAAAAACGGGGTGAGAGATTTCCACTCCTTTAGAAGGGGAATTGGTTAAGATGAATTTATCTCCAAGTTGCCTGGGCGCTGCATTAAAAATGCTTGGACAGAAAAAAATACAATCCTGCTATGTAGTTGGTGACATCTTGCCTTTTTGTGCTGCAACATCATGACAAAATAGATCCCTGTCTTCATCGCTATCCTGGAATCCACTGACATTGTGGAGAATCAGAAGGAACAGTATGCGAATTATTTTCACTTGGGATGTAGTGGACTCAGCCTGCAACCCCACACCACAGATTAATTGTTCAAGCCTCTGGATGATGGCTGGGAAGAGACAGATTTCTCCCTGTCCCCTGAGCGGGGGACAAGGGGCACTCTTGTTCAGAAGGAACAGAATGAGCTCTCATTAACTTTGGCTCCAGAATACAATTTTCTATTCTTTGATTATCAAGTCCCCAAGGAGAGATTAGATGTTTTTATTTTTCTCAGAAGGATTGCGCTACAGTAAATCTTTCCATTATCTAATAAACAGTTAAAATTCAATAGCACCTAGGTAGAGCATCAAAGTCAGCAGCCAAGAACAAATTAAGTCCTTCATGAAAGAGGCTGTGCAGGATCATTTCTTCCATTTCCATCTCCAATATCTTTAATACTAAATACACAAACCTATATTAAAGTTAGTTTAATTAGATAAAACCAAGAAGACTTGGTGTTCATCTTATACCTTTTGCACCGGTGCTTTGATTAGCACAGTTTCAGCACCTTGTCTCAAATTATTAACCTGCCTCATTTTCAACTCAGAAGTCCAATATATTAACACAGATGCCCAAAACCTAATCCTGTGAGGTCCCCGGCATGTCCTGGCAAGTACTCGTCATCCTCAGACTGCATGAAATTACTCTGATCAAAGGGTGACTGTAGCCTTTCAGGATCACGCCCTAATGAATAAAATATACAAAGGTGACTTGAGTGAAATGCTCTCCAATGTGCTGACAAAGGTAAAATAAAATATTCCTCTTAGGACATTTTCCTGGCAGAACAACGTGACCCTTGTGTGACTTGAACTTCAGAAAGAAACGGATAATGCTCTAACTAACTAATTCATTCATTGAACTTTTGGGCAATTTTTTGCCAAATGGTTGGTGTGTTCCACCATATATACAGCAGATAAATCTAAAAGCACCATAAAGTTTTAGATGAGTATATGATACATTTTTAACTTCAAGCCCCTTGCATGCAAACTGCACTGTTAATTGCTGTGGTTTTTATTTCTAAATGCTGCCTATTTTCCAGCCATGGATTTTGTTTTTTATAAACCTCTCCCATGCTGCACACCAAGCATTACCCCAGAAATTCAGTTTTGTCCTTGCTCGCTGATGAAATTTTACTATTATGCAGTAATTGCAGTGCCCTGAACTCTCATCCTCCTGCAAATTTTATGTTCCTCCAAGGAGAATGTTTCTTCTTAAAGTGATATTATTTCATTGGTACAATGTGGCTCACTAAGCTTGCCTTTTGCCCCCTTGTTCTTAGACTTTAAAAGGAGACTGTAACAGTCTGATCCAGCACCTACTGAGAAGAAATCAAAGGCTCCTGTTGACTTCAGTGAGTGCTGGAGACAGCTCCTAAATAGGATGACTCAAAGTGCAGCTCTAGCCTGGAGGCAGCTATACAGCTGATACTGTGGGGCTTTATTGTCTCATTGCTTCCAGCTCCAATCTGCGCAGTTTTTTAGTATAATTATAATTTTCTTGTTGCCAGCCCAATAAATATCACGCTGGATAGGAGAGTTGAATTACTGCCTGAAATTTTAACCAGCAAAAATGATCCTGTAATCAGATTTCTTATGTCACGAAGGACTCAGGATTGTGTACAATTCTAATTTTCGTTAAATGAGCCACAATCATAAAGACCACTCAACAGAAAACACATGGTCTACAGGGCAGCATTCCAGTCAGTGGCTGAGCCAACTGGGGAGCAAAGCAATGGGCAAGTAATTTTGAGGGCCATGTCCCAGGACACACGATCTCTCTGTTGTCTGTTGTGTCACCCTACAAGCTGTGCATGGGCATATTGGCATAGGTCACACTTGTTTCAGGGACATATTAACAATTATATAACGTGAGGGACAGTGGGCCAATGCCTCAGCCCATGCTATGGGCTGTAGAGTACTGTTATACTCAGAGACTTTGTGAACTTGAAATCCACAATCTAGTATTCTTATAAAAACAAAGTATGTTAGCACACTTCTCTGCCCATCGACAACTAACTCAGGCATGCATTACTGACCAGTAACAGAAAACTTCCATGCATCACTGAAGTCAGTCACGCTGGACAGAAACAAATACCTTTAAGGTAGGTCATGTTGCTAGTGCTCAGCACAGTGCACCTCACTGAGAGCCCTGCCAGGTTTGTGTGCAAGCAACAGCCACCACCACTAGTTTCTGCCTTTGGGCACCACTAACAAGTGCAAGAGAGTTAATCGTGGTAAGTTAAATTAACATGAAATGCCTGACTTGTCTCATTCACATTCTTTTGACAGTAGCATATGTTCCTGCTTTACACATGAAAGCTTAATTACAGCATTTTAGGTGGCAAACCAGTTAATTATATAAAAATGGGGCCCAGAAGTCTGTGATATGACACCTTTCCATGCTTCCCTGGGAGATGTCATGAACAAAAGAAGATGTTTATTGTTAGCAGCATCAGGCTGAGGGCTGCAGGGGAGCATTGCCACTGAAGCTTGGGGTCCCTGTGCACAATTCGACTATAATGGAGAGCAAAATGCGTTTTATACAAATTGCTCTTGCTAATAACAAAAGTGAAAGGAAAGCTCTTTTTTTTTGCCTGGAACAATACACAATCTCTTTTGCAGGCTTCATATCGCCTCACTTCAGATGCTGCTGATGTAAAAATCCCCAACAGAGATTATCATTCATCTCGGCTTTTCTTTATCACTCATCATGGCTTTCCTCCTACACAGAACAGGCCAATTTGAACTCTTTCAACTGCATATGTCCGGAAGAGAGAAGGCAGTCTGCAGCCATGCCTCTAGCCTCCTTTGGCTAGAAAGAGAGCCTGAGGGGACCAGCTCGGGTAAGGGCAGATGAAACTGAACATTTGCAAATTATTAGAGAAACCAGTGTGCTACCTAAATCTAGAGTAAAGGGAAGATGGAGCCCCTGCTCAGCATCATGTGCTTCGTTTTTTCTTGCCAGGCTTGAAACAACAGATGGCTCTTGTGCTCATAAAAGAAGAAGGTGAATTGAGTCGTCTTGGTGGAAAATTCTCTCCTTGAATGGTATAAGCACAATTCTTTTCCCTTTAAAAACCTAACACAAGTACCTGGACAATTCTTTTCCCCGGGGGTCTTCAGTCTGCCTTTCAGCTGATTCTGTGCTGGAGAATACCATACCTAAAGTGTGATCCCACAGACTGTATGTTTTAGCCTGGACCTTAGTCCTGTGGTGTTGCTTGTTGTCCCATGGATTTTCTGCTCAGTTTGGACCTTGAAATTAAATTCCCACTTTTGACCCACCCACCAACAGTTACTCACTAAGCCAATGGCAAAACAATTATTCACTTAAAACCAACCCACTGTCAAAGCAGCAGGTATTGCAGGTCAAAAAACCCAGCAGCATAAATTGGTAGCAATCACCTGACAAGAAGGTGTCTTGTTTTGTTTTTCCTCCTGTGTTTTTGTGCTTTGCATCAGACTTTACAACACTGGTACAACAGCTATTCATAGCCTATGGTATATTTGAATAATCAACTTCCACAAATGCCTTGACGTTGCACTTGCATACAGTCATGTGTTTTCCGTTTCATATTCTGCAGCTATGAAAACTCTCTCTTAAAAAATAATAAATATAAAATGTACAATGGAAAGCTTTATTTTCACCTCAGGCTCTTGATGACAAGAATAACTCCTTGAACTTCATCTTTCAGATTTATAATATGCCTCTAGGGTTTTTATAAAAGCAAAAAGATGGTACAACTTAAGTGTTACATAGCAAAGGACTCGCTATCTGTGTTTTTAGAGACTTTATCTCAGAAAGCCCTGTGAACATAATAGGATAAATTACTTAAGCTTGCAAAAACAAGGACATTTCAGAATGCTGACCTCCCAGTTTCACCTTTATCTCACCTAATTATATTGACATGCAGAACTGGATAAAGCCCTGCTGCAGCGTTCCAAGATGCTTTGTAGATCATAGGTGCAGCAGTACACTGAAAGCCTCTGGCTTTATGGCAGATTTGCACTGTTTCAGGGAAGGCAGAGGGAGATTGTCTAGTGTCATGTTCCAAAGGGGTGAAGAGTGCTACTTTTGCACAGAGGGCTTCTGAAAGGCACAGCTGCTGTCAGATGGCAAAATACCTAGTGTTGATTTGTTTGCTTTCTTATTTTTTTTAAGTAATGGGAAAAGTAAAATGCACAGTCTTCCAAGACTGCTGCAGATGTGGTGTCGAGACAAAAAACAATGAGATTTTATTCCTAAGCAAAGATCGCCGTGTCACTGAATCAGAGAAACTTTTATGCCAGCAGCTCACAAAAGAAACCATGAGATTTTCTAAAGGTAATTGAATAATGGTAAAGAAACACAGCAACAAAAACAAACCATCTCTGATCCCTGAAGGGGAATGCAGGATTTACCTGTGTCTAGCAGTTGGAAGCTATGTGCTATGGAAACGATTCAGTCCTGTAAACATGTCTAGTACCCAGCTGATCTCTCTTTCTGCTGTTTTTCCAGTCATGTAAACATCTCTAGTACGCAGCGTCCTTTGGCAAGGAACTCAAATCTCTTACTCCCTTCTCAGCATCTCCTTTTGTTTATTTTGAACCTGACTCCTACTGACACCGTGTGCTGGCGCTAATCCTCATGTTGCAGGTATAACGCCAATCTTACTGGCAGTCCAGGAAAAGCCGCGCGCTCCAAAGACTTGGCAATTCATCATAATTTCCAGGAAGAAGCAAAAGAGCAGTGGTGGTGATTTCTGCCTCTTTCCTAAGGGCAACAGAGGAATGCATCTGTCAACCAGACATGGCATCCAGTGAAGGCTCACACCAAGCACTCCTGTGCTGCTCATCCCTATGGTATTAATAATACTGACAGGAATGACCATGTCAGAACAAAAGTGACTACAAGGAGTTGGAGCGTGGGTGGAAGCCCTTGCACATGCCAATTGTTCCTAACAAGGATCATGTTTTGGGTAACAGCAGAAACAAGTTTCTGGGGGTGTCACTGGAGTACTGGCTTCTCATCTGGGGGCTGTTGCTTAATGAGCAGCTGGGTAAGGACTAAGGTGACTTAATGAGTGTGTTTGTATTTAATAGAGGATAGTGAAAAGAGGGAAACCCATCCTGGAGGCTGGCATCCAACCCTGGGGTCCTCAGTACAATGACCTGTTGGAGTGGGCCCAGAGCAGGGCCATGAATGCAAGCACAGGGTGGGAACACCTGTCTTGAGAGGACAGGCTGAGAGCTGGGTCTGTTCAGCCTGGAGAAGAGAAGGCTGTGAGGAGATCTTATTGCAGCCTTTCATCTCTTAAGGATGGCTTACAAGATGGAGAGAAACATTTTAGCAGGGCCCGTTGCACCAGGACAAAGGGTAATCATTTTAAACTGAAAGAGGGTAGATTCAGGCTAGATACAAGGAAGATTTTTTTTTTTTTTTTATGAAAAGGGTGATGAAACACTAGAACTGATTTCCCAGAGATATGGTAGATGACCCATCCCAGGAAACATTCAAGGTGAAGTGGGTCGGGGCTCTGAGTAACCTGATGTAGTGGAAGGTGTCCCTGACCATTGCAGGAGTGTTGGAACTGGATGAACTTTAAAGGTCCCTTCCAACTCAAACCATTCTATGACTGTATAAACAGACTGCCCTAAAAGTGAGAAGAAATCAGGATATGCCAGAGGGTTCATAGAGGAGGATGCTAAACTTGTCAGAGCAGTTCAGTTCTTGCATTCTACTGCGAGTACTTGAACAGATGATGGAAAGGTAGATATATTATCAAATCTGTAAGTGAGTCAGTGTAACACATTCAGATGGATAATGATTCCCAAAAGAAGGAGAATACCAAAACAACCTTTAGGATTCCGGAGGGAGACTTTACTGAATTCAGAGGTTTGCATGGTAAAATCATCTGTGATTCTGATCCACAGTAAATATGTGTTAAAGATGGTATTTCCTATGAAAATATCCCACCAAAATGAAACAAACAAAACATGGGAAGAAATACTTATCTGTAGAGGAAAATGTTAGCAGATACAAATATGAGTGAGTTGGATTTGAGAGTCAGAGAGGTTTCACAATGGGACAAACATAACTCAGGCCTCAAATGACAAGAAAAAAAAGAAAAATATCCAAAGACAAAGAAAAAAAAAAAAAAAGAAAAGCATGTAACATGATATTCAATTAATAGAGAACATGGAAGATAGGAAGAAATCGGTTTGTAAGAATACTGATGTTATCACCAAGATTAAGAAAAGTTATTGGTCTGATACTCAGTGGAGAAGGAAAATAATCAAGAGACAGCTTCAGGAAAGCTCTTTAATTTTCTTACATGCCTTTGCTGAAAAGTGAAACTGATCATGTGGTTGAGATTTCATAGGTGTGAGTAAGGGACAATACCACATTCTTTAGCAGGGAAATATAGGCTAGGAAGCATTTAAGGCATAAAGAAGTTAAAACCTTTCACATCAATTTGGTCTCAGGAGTTCTATTCCAGTTCATACAATGACTATCCTTGAGGACTCCTAAGGATTCAGGAGGGATCATAAATCAGGATAAGAAGAAGTAATCATGATGCCTAACAGAAAAGAGGGTTACAGCATCACCTTAGAATGTCATATACCCTGGATTCCATGTGGCGTTTCACACCATGCTATGGAGCTTTCTTGCTGGAAAACATGAGTGTGCAAAGCCAGTTCCAAATAGTTACAAAGCTGGTTATAAAAATGTATTTTGTTGTAGGCAGAAGTAATCTGTTGTGCGAACAGAGAAAAAAGAAACCACTCCAGATAGCTCCATGAAGTCACCACGGTAGTCACTGTAAAATACATGGTGAGGGTTTTGTAGAACCAAAGCAAGCACAAGTGAACTTGAGTCATCACACTGCCCCAGAAAAAAGGTAATCACCCTATTGGGGCTTTTAGGTCCTTCTGCAGCGTGGCACACCTTTAAAGTAATCAACTCATTTTGTCCAGTCCTGTCAAAACATCCTGGGAAATGAAAAAAACAAAACCATGTCCAGCTTTCCAGCACTGCATTTAAGTAATAAATCCAGGCACAAATCTTAAGAGCAAGGACAACAATCAGAGATCTAGCAAAGCCTACCTAGAAAGAAACAGTGAAAGATTTGGGGTTGTTTACCTAAATAAAAATGAGCAGGAATGCAAAATGATGTAGGGAAAATGATCACAAAGAGGGCTATTCTGTTCTTTGAACCTTTAATGGTTAGGACAAAAGTCACAGACAAACTGAAGTGACAGTGCTTTAGATAGACAATAAAAGAGTTACTAGCCGTATGGAGAAGGGCAGTGATTTCATCATACATCCTGCTACCATCACACTCCCCCATCACTGCAGAGGATGTGCAGTCCCCACATTGGATGTCTTTTAACTGCTTAGTCAATCATCTATCAGGATTTCCATAATTAGAGTTGAACTTGACATATGGCAGAGTGATGGATTAAGCAAACAGTGTCTCTTGCACTCTTGTTTTTCTGCCCATCTAAGGAAACAAGGCTTTCATCCTCCTCCTCCTTCATGATATAGTAGTCAGAATAGTCATCTGACACCCAAGCTGATCCGCTGGTGCAGATCACCCCCAGATGCATGTCCCACATTACTATTCTTTCTCTGGAACCAACCACAATATTTGACGGCCCGGTGTACAGCAGATGTGATGCTAATGCAGAGCCCTGCCCCTGGCATGTGGGAGGGAAATGGGAACAGAGGTCTGTTTCTGTCACAAGGGGCAGCACATGGACCTGCACCCCAAGTATGGCAAAGGCTTTTACTGAATTCAGTTCAAATAGGTGAATGCGAGGGTGGAGATTTCAATTTCCATACCTAAGTTTTGCCTGCTAGAATTCCTTTCCTTTTCTTTCCAAAGCTCAGTATGAGCAGAAGGCTGCAGGAAAAAGGGTTTGTGTGAAACAAAAGAGACAAAGGATAAAACAGCAACAGAGCTCTGAACACCACCTAATCCTCCTCAAACAAATCTGTTATTTTGGATATTTAAAGAAAGAAGACTGTCTACTTGAAAAACCAGAGAGGTTCCAAAGAAAAAATTACAACCTGTCGCATCAGGTCATACTGAAAAGAGTTTCTATACAGCCCATGATTCTATAAATTACATTTACTGTCACTTTGCTTCCCAGCCTGAAGCAGTGCAGATCAGGGCAAAATGAACAGTGACAAAGTTGTGCAGGTTTTATACAGTGGGATTGTTAAGAATAATATGGAGATGGGAATGAACTTGATCGAATTGCAATGAAAGATTAATTGTGTGACGTGTGAGTAATTGGTTAATGGGACTGGGTCAGCACCTGGTGTCTGATGGTTTGAAAGGAGGATAAGAATGCAGTTTCAGTTATTTGAAAAAGGTTTTGCAGGCCAGCTCTGTAACTTGCAGAGTCTGGGAAATTAAATAAATCTAAATGTAAATTACAGAGTTGTCTGAGGCAGAAAAATCTGCTTTGAGACTGATATTCACATTGTCAGGGTCTGAGGCACGAAGAGGCCAGAATGGGCATCCAGAAGGGAAAAACATGGCCTGGGCAAATGAACCTGAATGAAACCTGATGCATTAACCTGGAAGTAATTATAAAGAAAGGGCAGGGGGTAGCCTTGTTAGTGACTCCTCGGTGTGTAACAGAGAGCCATTATGGTAATATGAGACTGTAAAAAATGAGGCTTTGTCTGCTCTGCAAGGATATTAAAGAATGAGTGACACTTCTCTCATGAAAAGAAGGATTGCCCCATTGTCCTTCACCAACATTTTCCCTGTCTTGTCAACAGCCTGCCTTGCTATTGCCCTTCCCTGCAGGTTGGCTATGTCTCAGCTGTGCTTTACTTGTGTATTTTGGAAAGGTAACACACTCACAGCAGCTCTAAGAAAATTGTAATGTAAGGGTTATTTTACTTGGTATTTAAATAGGCTACTTTTCAAGATTATTCATGAAAATTTTTTTTCCCTCTCTACAACAATAAGTTCACGTTGTACTTGTAGGAATTAAAAAAAAAAATCCAGGTGATCCAAACCAATTTTCTTTAAGCGTTAAAGATCACACTTATTGTGATGTTCAGAGAAAATGTCAGCAATGAAGATTCCATTTCAACATCTTGCAGAGATGGGATTTTAGATCTGGACTTCCATGTTTGTCTACAGAAATAAGTAATACTCTAGTTCTAGAAGTACAGAACAGTACAGAAGTACAAGAACCTACCACTTTATTTGATCATACCAATGTTAAGGAAGCAGAAAGGCATGCAGGGATAAAATCAGGAAAAGCCATTTTACAAGGAGCAAGGGACATAAAAGGAAACTAGAAAAGGATTTAGAAATAACATAGAAGTGTGAAAAAGACAACAGAATACACAGGCTGATTAATCAAATCAGATGACAGCAATAATTAATGGTGCAAAGTTGTATGAAAAATCTCTTAGACCAGTCTTCATAAAAACTATAATGTGTGATCAGATGCCTAGAGCAATGGTTTTAGAAGGAGACAGAAACATAAACTAGGAGAGGAAGAGAATAAAGAAATAACACTTAAATAACCTAGACGAATTCTTGTCAGTATTCCTCAAAGAAATGCCTGCTAAGGTACTGAAGAATTGAGAGAAAACAGACTCTGTAATCCTCACGGTCTTCAAGAACTTGTGGATTCAAGGCAAGCTGAAGTGATCAAGAGGAAGGTAAATATATCCCCTGTCTGATTAAGCAAAAAGAGCCTGGGCAACCAAGAATAATTAGCTAAAGTTTCATCTATGATGACACACAGGAACTAGTGACTACATAGCAACTGACAAGCACAGGAATAGCACTCTGACCCTTTTTATCTTCTTAGACTTCACAGAGCAGAGCCGGGAAGGTCTGAGGTGAGACCTGGCACGCTGGATGCTGGGAAGAGGACAACAAAAAATGTGGCCCCTTAAGGACCAGATGCCAATCATGGACCAACTCCATCCCACTTCAGTGGTGTCCTGGACCATGAGAAGTTTGACAGACACTGGCCTAAAGGTTGAGGCTGGGGTGGATAACCAAGAGAGAGCTGTGAAGGATAAACTGTGACAGACTTATGTAATTTCTCTGACAGGATGCAGTGGATCAGAAGGGGTATGTCTTTTGAGATACTCTGACTTTACTAGGGTTTCTGATGTTAATCTAGGTTACTTTTTTTAACTGAAGCCCATGTAATTTTATCTAAGTGAAATTGCCATGTGGTTCCTCCATAGCTGCTCAAAAAAGGCCTCCCAGCTGAGTTGCTCCAAGTAATACACTGATAAAATGAGGAGAACATTTTTCAGGGGAACTAGATCCTGAGACATTGACCGTGGATCCATTTCTATGCCAAGTTTACTTTGAATTGGTTGCATTGCAGGAGTGGTTACATTTGGAAAATGTACAGATGGTACCTGACCATGAGGCCTTGCAAGCATTTCGAATAATAGGATTAAAGTCTTAAATTATTCTGTAAATTGGGGATATAGCATGAAATAAACATGATGCTATTCAGTAAGAAACAAAGAGTAATACTTAAAAGGATTAATATAACAATAAAAATGTGGAAAGCTTGATTTATCCAGTAGTGTACTGTTAAGAAATACTATTTTGGGATAACAAATTATCATTGTAGTTTGCCCTTTTTTTTTTGCATTTTGGGATGTATTTATTTATATATTCACTCAGACACATACTTATTGTGTATGTAAATACTTTATGATTTTCTTATGCCTACACTCATGCACACACATGAAGGGACTAAAGCCAGTCATTGTCCAAACTTACTAAAAGAAAAGATGGGGTCAGATTCACTCAGGTTACAACACTGCAATATCACCAAATTATTAGGTACAACAGAAGTGTTGAATTCTCACTGTGCCCCCACACCAGAGTAGCTGAGGGAACAGTCTGACCTTAGAGACAATCCATGAGAGAACATCTGTTCCTGCGGTACCTTTTAAATAATAAAAAAAATGAGAATATGCTACAGGGCACTGACAGAATTGAACATATGTACAACCAACACTTTTGCAATGCACCATGCATGGAGTGCTGTAAATCTAAGAGATTTTTAAAGACAGGTATGACTTTTCTGTGGAGAGAAGCAGCTAATGTTGAAGCCTAGAAGTCTTCTGCTAAAAAAGAGGGGAAACATGAGGCAGTCTGCATTTCAGGCCAGTAGCGAAACAAGGGATGTATCCCATTGCTAAGATAAATTTTACTTCACTTATAATCTTGTCTCTTTCAGCCTGTGTATCTATTCCTTTGACATATGTCAACTGGATAATTACACTTGTAATTTGTTTCATTACAAAGACAGCCTAGTTTCATGGGATGAGCCAAATGTCATGGGATGAACCAGGGCGGAGATGATAAACTGGGAAGCACTGCCTCTGTGGAAATGATCATCCTAAGGCAGAGGGCAGAGATCTGAGCCCTCAAGAGGTTCAGTGGCTGGCGAATACACTTTGCAGGGAGCCAGCACAGGATGATTGTGCTGCAAGTTATCATCCTTGGAGGTAAAAAATATCAGAAAATGTATAGTCAACAGCTTCCCCTTCACCCCCAGGCATGATACCCATCATCAGCGATTTTCAAGGAAAAGGTTAGACAAACACCCGGGAAAGGTATTCTAGTGAGGGTGGGCTCCTCCTCAGAGCAGGAGGATGAACACGCTTCCTAACTTACATTTATCTCACTAATTTACCATGTTACAGTGCACAGGACAGACAAAAACACCTCCAGGGGTTTATACCAGCCCAATCCTTCCAACAGTCCCCCAGCTTCCTGTGTGGTCCTGCCTGGTCAATTTATTACATTTTGTAGCTGAGAGACTCCTTGTTAAATGAAGGAACTCACAGCCGATTAACAATAACATGTTTTTATTCCTAAGTGCCATCCACTCAACCACACTAGAGAAGTGATATCCTGTTTCCCAGCAAGTCTAAATTGGTCTTTAGGTCATTGTTACTCTGAGGGCAAAAATAATTGGCCTTGTGGCTAGATCTCCTCCTGGATGTACACTCTACATTTTACACCCAGTGAAATCCATAACTCTGCTTGAACAAGTGATTGATCTGGCACTGACTTTTCACACTGTGAGTGCAAACAGGATGCCAGTTCAATTCTCATTCTGGCAACCAATCTCTGCCTTGTAATATGCTTTTATTTTGCCTTTTTTATTACACAGTGGAAAGTATGTATCACCATGTTTTCTAACACATATGCAAAGAGTGGAGTTTTCAGTTCTGCTCTGCACTGTTACAGTGCATCTTCACAGATCATATCAGCTCACATCTGCTGTGGAGGTTGTTCAGCTCCATTGGCACATGGTAATGCCTCACTTCCATCCTTTCTGAGCAATGCAACATGTGCACTTCATTTTCCTCAGAGCCATCTGATTTATCCTTCTTCCAACCTTTCTCCAAAAACTGTTTGACAGGGGGTTTTGCCTTTTTTTTTTGTACCCCTTTTCATACTCCTCCCCTGCCTCCAAAGTGTCTAATTTTTAGTCATTTTGATCATTAATTTTGTTTTCAAAACCTACAGTTGATGATCTCTTCAGGAGCATGAATTCTTGTCAGTCTTCCCATTTTGTCTACTTGCATCAGTTTGGCATGCTGTCAACAGACATTGTAAAACTTAAGTCTTCCAGCCCTGTCTCCGTTCTAGTGTTGCTACCAAAGCTACTATCTGCTGCTCAGATCACATTCCCTTGCAGCAGCAACTGTGCAAGAATGCTCTTCTTTCTGAATAACCTAGATGAGCCTATTTTACAGTATTTCCTTTATGCCAGTGACTTTCATAGAGCCTTTCCCTGTTGACCACCATGTCACTGGTGGGGCCTGTTCAAGCACAGCAAAATACACCTGCAAGTGAAGCTGATGCATTTGCAGCAAGAACTTACATGCTGTAGGAGGATAAAGCATATCATTTTATAGAAGAAAAAATCTCACTGAAATTCTCCTAATGCTGTAGCCAAGCATAATATAGACTCTATCACAATCTAGGCTATTACCATTTCTGTATTTTCCAAGCCTTGCTGGCAGTTCCCCTGCTGCCAGTGGTAGTGGAGTCTCACCTTGCCTTTTCATTAGTCATAGAATCATAGGATAATTCAGGTCGGAAAAGGTCTGTAAGGTCATTGGGTCCAGTTGTTGCCCTTACACTGCTGAAGTCCTCACAGCACCCGCTAGCCCAGCAGCTCTGCTGCCTGCTGTGGTGTGTCAGCCACAGAAAGTAAAGGACAGGGGCATGAAAAGAGAGAAACAGAGTCCTGTCACCCACTGCTCAGCCCACAGCAACTACAGGAAAAGATAGCAGGATGGGAGAGGGAAGAGGAGATGATGGTGAGAAACTGGCTGTCAGTCCGGTGCAGACTGAGTACTCCTCCCTCCTTGGGTCAGGATTCGGTGTCTCTCTGCAGGAAAGGGAAGAGAGCATTGTGACAGGAGTGCAAAGGTACTGCACATTGGTCTCACCTCAAGAAGATGGGGTGGTCCTCAGAATCAACAGAACGAAATGTAATTTCCCCCAGAGATTTAGTCACTACAAGCGTGTTCCCAGCATGTCTCATAGCTGGCATTCTGTGCAGCCAGGTTAGCAAAAGGCACTAGATCTGCTCATGGATGTGAAAATGCAGTCCCAGAGCGAACTCAGGGCATTACACAAGTTGGGAGATTTAGGAGTCTGCTCCTTGTTTCATGGTATGACATAAGTGTCATACATAAACCCCTAAGCTGATTTTTATCACTTTGGCTAGGTGTCCTGGGCACAAAGCTAAAGAAGGGCTTCCTTTTTTTAAAACTTGGATGGGGTTTTTTGCCTTTTTTTTCCTCCTTTTGTGTTGTTGTTGTTGTTTTTGTTGTTTTTGTTGTTATTGCTGTTGTTGTTTTTGGGTTTTGTTGCTTCTGTTGGGTGGTGGGTTTTTTGTCAGCTATGCAGAGAGCTCTCTTGCATGCCTGGCTATACATTTAACAGAGAGCTTTTAAGCCTTTTTACACCAAATGCTCCAATGAACTAAGAGCATTCTCATAGTTTATCGGAGATTGGTGTTCAACCTATTTTAGGCTGAATTAAGGTTAGAATGAGGTTTACCTATTTCTTGTGTATGTTCTAGTCATTGATTTCTGAAAGCACAAACTGTGCACCACCTCTTCAGATGAAATTAGTTGTAATATCAGCTCCATTTTGGAGTTGTTTTTATTTTTCAGGTGGCTTGGTTGAGGTGTTTATCCATTTTCCCCTGAACTCATGACGATAAATGCCAACTGCATACTTGTATTCCCAGAAAAGTTAATGCTGAGAATTTACATCACATAGGGTGGCATTTTATTACTCTTCTCTGTACAGGGCTATGCAGTCCTGAAACACTTATGGTGATTTTTCATTACTTGAGCCCTAACTTGAGTAGAGAGCAGGTTCACAGTTGCTGTGTATGAAGGCAAGTTTGAGTCATGTCCTAAACACTCCAAAGGGTGTTAAGAAATAGAAATACACCAAAATATAATTTAATTCATAAAGAAGTTTTTAAATAAAGTTTTATTTTGTGTATTACTTATATGAATACAGCCACATAGTACTGCTTCACTACTGTAGCCGTGCTAACACTTGTAAATCAGATTAACTCCAATGGAGTGTGAATTCCTCCTTCACCTTCTTCACTCACACTGCTTTTTTGGCTGGTGAACTACAGCTGCCTTGTGGTGGAACATCTGGTCTTCATGATCTTTGTTGGTTATTCCATGATTCCTAATCTTGAGCTTAAATACCTTTGTGTGTGTGTGTGTGCTCACTGAACAATCCTTAATGCAGCAGCACTTTACTCCTTTAGGTGTTGCCCACCTCCGAACTGTGGCCATGATCCTACCTTAAAACAGCTACTCATATGCATGATGCAAGGCAGCTCATGAGAGTTTCTATCAATTAACACTTAACAACCTCCTAAATCAGAGAAGATCCATTCATACCTATTCCCTGGAGCACCTGTGGTGTTTGGAAGCAGGCAGGAGTCTTGCAAGTAATAGCAAACCTACCTTGGGCAATGAAGCCTTGGGCAAATGCAAATGCAACCTGGTACCAGGCCTCTGTAAACAACAACAGTGTTGTCATTACCATGAATTCTTAAATGAGAAGGAAGATACCTGATTTTGCATAGTAAAAAACACCCAGCAGCTTGCAGAACTCGTAGGGTAATTCCAGCCTTACTCTCCAAATCTACATTTGGTAGTTTTCACAGGTACAGTTTGATGTACATCACTTTATTTTCCTGTTTAAACTCTTGTCCTCTGTTATAAAGCCAAACTTGGGAGCTTTTTTGAAAGCAGATTCTATTCAAAACCATTTCAATTTGGAAAGTTTAGATACTAACAGGGGATGTTCTACTTTACATTACAGAAATGCCAGTCTTTCAAAGAGTCCCACAGACAGAACTGAACTCTACAATATAACTATTTCTTAAAAGAAAATGTGGATCAAGTGCAAAATGAAGGTCTAAATACTACAGAATCAACCATTTATTTCAATACTGCTTCAACCACAGTTCATGTAAGTACAAATATTTTCCCCTGTGTGAGTCTCATAAGGTGCTCAAATTGAAAACTATTATTTGACTCAAAATGAGTCAAGGTAATATTTCAGCAAGGTTTCAACAAGTTTGTCATTTAAGATGAATGAATCCTCACTGCCCTTGCAAACAAGAAATGTGAGCTCAAGGAAGTACCTTGCCACCACTATGAAGCAGAGAATTCTTGCTACCATCATCTGCAGGGGAGTGCTCAAATATGTATTCTTAAAACTTCTCAAAGAATGTGGGATACTACGATCAAACTGCTGGCACAGAAAGCACTGGAGAGAACAAGCACATGGGAGGTAATTGTTGACAATTGTGGAAAGAAAACGAGGGAAACAATGACTGCTAGCTGTGCTGGAGAAGTAAAATAGCTGTCTGGACTGAGAGCAAATTTGAGATTTCATCTTCCAGGAGGACCCAGCACACAATGCCATGCTCTGTACAAGGAAGTACACAGACTGCAGATCCAAATTTGGCAGTAAAGACTAGGCTACAAATGATCTAATTTATCTCAATTCGAATCAGCTTAGCAAATTTGGAAGAGTTTATATGAAAATAGGTAACAAGGGAGTCACAAAAGCAGGGATTTAAAAGTCTTTAAGCAATAATGACTTTTCATAATGCCTGATCTTTTTAATTGATGTCCCTCTGGTAAGCAACAAGGAAATAATGAAGAACAGAATGGAATTTTTGCTTAGGAAAGGTAAGTAATACCAAAAAGCAGACAAACAGGTTTTGTAATGCTTTAACAAAGGAAAATAGCCTACAATTTCACTGTCAAGGTGAAATCCAAAGAATACCTCAGTGCATGTTTACACAGAAAACAGTAATCAGTCAATCATCAGACATAACTGATTATATACTTTGATATACAAGCATTAAGCATAAAGCTAAAATGCCATAAAATTACTCTGCTGACATCATTTGCAAAAACAAAGCCCTTATGATGATCAGAATGATTACTGCATGGAAAAAAATCTCAAAAAGAAAATAGTATTTTTAATGCAAAAGCATTTAAATCTTAAGGAGACAAGAAATAATAAAGAATGTAAATAATGAATAGTGGAGCGGAAAATAATTGCTTTCTTCATTCTTTTCTCTATGAGACTGAAAGGACATCCAGATACACTGAAAGACAACTCCAAATTTGAATAAGGAACAGTTTGATTGAGTAGGCAAACCAGAAAAGTGTGACCATCATGAACTATCACAGGGCATTCTTGAGATTAATAAACCAGTAAAATTAAAGGAAGTCTACACATAATCCTATAAATAAAATTGTCCAGCTATAACTTCAAGCAACAATGCCAAACAAAAATAAAGAGGTGGAATTTAGAGTTTCAGGACTGATCTCTAAGGAGAAAATATATCAGGAACCATATGATACCCTATGATGATATCCTACCATCATTTGGTATCTTACAAGCATTTGGTAATAGGTGCTATGTGGTGCAGATTATTCTTTAATTATACACACAGCCCAAAATCAATGAGTGTCGATACCCTCAGTATGACACTTCCTAAATTCATATGCTGTGTCTACATTCCATTGCAGTTTACAAGTTATTGTTCCTGATAGTAGCATACAATGTAATGTTTCTTAAAGGCCTGTCAAAAAAAAAAAAGGGTAGGGTATTTGTTTGTTTGTTTGTTTGTTTAGGTGCGTGTGTGTGTTTTGGTTGGTTTTGATTTTGTTTTCTTAGTTAGAAGGAAACCAAGGAAGGCCCTCGTGGCAAGAAGAGCATTGTCAGGAGAAGGAAGGAGTTGATCCTTCCCCTCTGCCCAGTCCCAGTGGGACGTATCTGGAATGCTGGGTCCAATTCTGGGCTCCCCAGTGCAATACTGACACAGACATGCTGGAGTGAGTCCAGTGAAATGCCATGGATGTGATAATGCACTGGACAGACCCGAGGATGGTTTGCTTGGAGAAGACTAATAGCAAAACTTGAAGCAAAATAAATGTCACAAACATTGTTGATATAGACTGTTGAAATATGAATAAGTCTTTTTATAAACTAGTGTTGGTAAGGATACACAACTGCCATAAGAAAACACATACCATTAGTTACAAACCTCTATCTGGGATTCTGAAAATATTATTATTATTTCAACAGTCTATACCAATAATTTGTGAGAGGTTAGTTTTCCTTATGGTGCCCGTTCATTTTCTAATTGAGACAAAAACATTGTATGGACTTTAATTAATCTGCTGGAAAAACAGAGTTTAGAAATTAAAAACTACACACGGACAGCTGCCTGATCAAACCATGTGTTTGAGTTATTCCCAAATCAAAGCATCCCAGGGACTTCATTCATTAAATGTTTTCTCTCATTCCATTAATGTTTCTACTGCAGCCTCACTATTTTCACAGTAAAAACCTTTGAGAAGAACCTGAAGATATTTCAAAATTAGTATCTTGTCCAGAACACAGAAAAAAAAAGAGGTTATGCTATTATTTATGCATTCAAAATTCATTGAGTCTGTAGCAAAATGGGGCTGAATAAGAAAAGAGACAGGCCCACAGGACTATATCTGAAGCCTAAAACAAAGATCAGAGGGTTGCTTAGGGTCTTATTTCTGTGGGTTGGTTGGGTTTTTTTGGCACATATGATGAAATGCAGTGTGTGGCCTTGGACTGCCATTCACTGCTTTCTATTATCTTCAGATTTATTGCTTGTTTTGCACTTAGACACTTCTCTCATTTTTCTGTCTGAGTATGTTTGTAACATGGCTAAAGTTGTATGAAGAAATTCTCATTTAGTCCTTTTTTTTTTCCTGTACACCTTCCCTCTAAATAGCAACTCATATCCTGCCTTTCACCATTCATTACTGTTACATCGTAGATAACTGGCCTATGTGAACTGACTTACTGATCTCAGCCCCAGCCTAGCAAGGTGCAGAAATGCTGTCACAACTGCTGCTGGTTGGCACCTTATTTATAGACTCAATAGCATATTAATCAGTGTCTCATGGAAAACTGCACCACAACTTTCCCTTTAAAAAATGTCAGTAGTTTTTCCAGTAATGTGGCTGCACCACATAATATGTTGTCAAAGAGTCATCTGATATTGCTTCAGTGGTTTTATGTTGTACTCCATAAAATATAAAAGGAACCTCCCAGGTTATTGCCCTGCTCATGGATAAGAATAAGATTTTAATTACCTCCAAGATAATAAGATCTCTTACTGTGAGCTTTTCTGTAAATGAATGCTGATTTATGAAATGCAAGCAAAAATTCAGGAGTATTATATGCTTTCAGAAAAAGAAAATTCTTCACTCTCTTGACAAAGCTAAACTTCTCCATTGATCCCAAGGTCATTTCACCATATCTTTCCGAAATCTATGGCAAACCATCAACCAATACATGCTGGAACTTAGGAACACATGCAGCAGTTTCCAATACATGGCCAGACCTGGTGCACACTGTGAGCAGTGTGGGCATCACAGGGGTGCAAACCACACTGGCTGGGTGGGCTGACCAGGTGCCAACCCCTTTTGCCACCTGTAGCTGTTCCCTCAGACCACAGTGCTGCTGTCTGTTTCCCTCTTTGTAATGTTGAGCATGTTTGAGTGGCCATGCTGGCACAGAGGCCAGGAGAAAGACCAGCTGAGATTTAAAGAAGTTCCCAGTCCGTGCTGGGTATGGATTTTTAGCCTGATGGTTTTGATGCTTTAGGTTACAGTGCAGCCCCAGTAAAAGTAATGTGTGCAAAACTGATGGGCTAGTGAGATGTAGAACAAATGCCTGGAGACAGAGGTCCCTTTAGCTGTCTTTGATACCAGCTAAAAATTGTTGCTGGACAACACCGAGCATTATTGTCTTTAGATCTTCCCTTTGGACTGTTTCCATCTTTCTTGCATGTACTCAGTGACCAGGCCACTCTCTCAAAAGATGAAATCTGAAATGGATCACTGGCCAGACATTCCCATTTCTCCAGCTCTGGTAGCATGACAAGTGCATCTGGCATCTATGAGACTTTGTTCCTCCAGGGATTTGTGACTGCTGAGCTGACTGCAGTTTTTTCAGAATGTTTTTTTCAGAACAAAGCACTCTCTTTTTCAAAGGTACACACATGCAGAGCAGAGAGCTAAAAATAAAACAACCTTTTCTGGATATTTCCTTCCTCCCTCAAAGAAAATTTTTGCTGAAGCTTTGATACATTCCAGCCAGCTCTATAGATGTCCTTCAATTTATGCACCCCTTTCTTTGTCAGAGACTCTTATCCATCTCTTGGTAACTACTTCATTCACCTTCATTGCCATTAAACCCTGCCATCATTAGGGCTTCATTATGTCCTCGAAATTTAGGTCTAGTAAGGCGGACTAAAAATTCTCAACCTAGTTAAACTACTCTTAAAAACTAACTTGTCCCTATAGTATGATACTGATTATTTTTTCCATCTCCTTTAGCTTTCTCTGTTCTCCTGGTTCTACCTCTTAAAATCTTTAACTCTGGGCAGGCAGGATGACGTCTGCCTGTAAATAGAGGTACACAGAGAACTGAATGTCAATCACGTTGGTATTGTTTCATCCTCTGCCAAGTAACATTGATATGAAATGCTTTTCAGATACATTTTTGAAGTAATTGGGAACAGAGCTCCAATTTACTAACAGGACCCCAGTTATTACAAATTAAGCACCTGTGATATGTGAAAAGAAATCATAAGGAGGTATCCAGAAAAATGCAATTTCCTATGTTCTCAGGAGAGCTAAATTACAGTAAATATGAGCTTATATCCCTTTCTGCTTATACTTCACACCTCAATGGGGAGTGCACTTACTGAGGTCATGGTTAGTCTCTGGTTAAACTCCTTCTATTTCTTGAAAGGGTTTGAAGACAATGCTGGCACCTAAATAAAAAACTTTCCAGTGAGGGAAAGTGCAAGATTGTGATAACAGAGAGTAGGACATCTCAGCATGTGAATCTTTGCATCTAAGTCTTTGTTCTTGTTCATACTCAATTAAAAAAAAAATGCAAAATGGACCGGTTTGGGAAATAGGAGTTTGAGTCTGTCCAAGCAAAGGAAAACACTGAGCAAGATTTTCTCCTTTTGAGAATGTGTCTTTAACTCACACTTTACTGTAGAAAAGGCTGTTGGTTAATTTCAACCTTATGAATATCAGCTGCTGGAAAATCCATTACCTGTACAATCCTAATTGTAATATAGGGATCATGTTGGGCCACAGTGCTGAAATCTGGATTTTATTTTGCCAAAGTTCTTCATGCATGAAGAAGATAATTTCCCCATAAGAGAAATACAAAGTTCAGTTTTCACTGGATAATAATGGATGTAGTCCTATTCCAGGACTGTGAGATTTGGTTTATGCGTGATGATGAGTTTTGTCTTGAGACGCTGATAGTAAATCTGCTGTGGATGAACATGTACTGATTTCATGTGAATCTTTTTTTTTTTTTTAATTCTTCTAATCTAAAACTAAATGAGAATATTTACTAATCTCACTGATAAATTTTCATTCAGAATCTTCATGTGAATCACATTACGTAAACAATGGCCTTTTGTAGGTAATATATTAATATATGAGAATTACATTTAGCAAGTGCATATCTTTTAACATGATCAAACACAGAGCTTAGCCACATTAATATAAATGAAAACCTGATTGTATTACTGTTTGCAGTCGCACAGTGCACTGCGCTGATAACAGACGTGCCAGTGCACGCACTACAGGTTATGCAGGACAAAGAAGGATTTTGCTTTGCGAGTCTTTGTTGCTGAATATGTTATGAAGAACAGAGATTTTGGTCACTAATACCATTTTTTCAGCAGAAAGTCTGAAAAAACTTTGGAAACTGTTGGCAAGTATACAGAGAAGACAAAGAGACATATCTCTTCCCAGTATTTATACAAAGACTTTGAGTTAGGAGGAATGAATCCAAATAATCTTTTTTTGCCTCCCTTAAAAAAATCTTCTTTGTAACAGGTGAATAATTGTTATTTCCATAGGCCCTGGATGTGCATGATTTTGATACCTATAGTAAAAACATACATACAACAGAAAAAGGGCCAAACTTATCGCTGATAAATATTTTCAGTGTCAGATGACTTTCCCTTACAGCATTTAAGGGTCCTAAGCATTGGTTATGATTTAATTGATGAACATTTACTTTATGTTCTTTTTCAAGAAATGAAACTGTTTCAACAGACAGCTGTAAGAAAAACTAAAATGCTTTTTGATATTTACTATATATATTTATCAAAACAAACATATTGTAGTCTTTATAATCTGTTCTTTCTCAAAAAATGTCTTGTATTCTGCCCAGTTTAGACTTTTAAAAAATAGCAGATTTTGAAGCTAAAGCTCATTTTCAGAAGGAGGAGATGTTTTGAATCATAAGTCTCCTTGACAGTTAATGTCATTTTGCTCCTAAATTACTTCTGGGAACAGGATTTAGAAGTGCAAATCAATGAGATTTTTATAAGGATTTTTTTCCTGTGGCCTGAAGGAGGAATCTGAAAATCTTGAAAAGAAATATAAATACTAAATAACGTATTCCGGTCGCCTGCAAGAATCTATGGATTTTATCAGTCAGCATGCCTTGTTTAAGACTTCTCACCTTTGTAGGCAAAGCTGAATTTTGCCACCTTCGTGTTCTCAAAAAAAATTTTAAAAAAGTATTTCATGGAAAGGTCACTAAGATGCTACGGTCTGTACCTTTCTTTTCTTCTATTCAGAAGCACACACAAAAGTTCCAGCTAGTAGAGTGAAATAAAAATCGAGGAATAAAAAAAGGTCCAAGGAGCAAGGCACATCAGTGGGCTCCCCATCATTCTACTCTTAGTTCATGTCATACTTCTACCTTTCACCTCTTCATCTAGGTCTCACCAAGGCAACCCTGTGATGGAAAGGACTAGGGACCCCATGAGTATAATTAACCTTACAGTCAGCACTGGGTCCTACACTGAGAGAGAGAGCAGGAGAGTGAGAGCTTGCTTTGTCACACTACCTCAGTTGCACCTCACCTTGGGGCTAGCAGGCTGCAGTGGGGCAGGTGGACCAGACTTGGTACAAGAAAGCTCACATGGCTCAACTGTGGGGAAGGTGTGCTGATGGGAGAGGGATATGGTGACTCCCAGGTCCATTAGGGCAGTCCATGCAATCCCTGGAGAACCACTGGTTAAGCCAAAATACCTGGCCTAATAACTCAGCAAGTACAGCTCACAAATTTGGGTGGAGCCTGAGCACTCTAGCTGTCACGCGAAACTGGTGGGCAGTGCTTGAAAACAGAAACTCAGATCTCAAGCAGAAAATTAAATATTGTTACCTGAAAAATATCTAAACACCTGTGCTTGATAATGCACATTGATATCTACTCATGTGCTGGAATGCAGCCAGCTTTGCCAGACACTGACAGCAAAAAAAGGAGCATCTTCTTTTAATTAGTATGTCCAGATTAATCCAAAGTTTCAGCCTTCAGTCAAGCAATGCGCTCAAGAGTCAAGCAACAATCTAAGCATGACAGAACCTGTCAAACTTCAATTCATAATAACAAACACAAGTCCTTGGATATCAATCTCCATTTTTATTTCTAGATTATTTTTTTATCTTAGGGTGGGTCACCTAAATCAGGGGATATTAATACTTGAAAAATGAAAGATTACAGGCAAGCTTGAAAATATTTTTTCTCTCTTCTCCCTAAAGCAGTTATAAGACTGTTGCCCGGTTAAGCAGAGGAACTGCCATCCCTGGAAGTATTCAACAGTGGGATGTGGCACTTAGGAACATGATTTAGTGAATATGTTGGTGCTGGGTTAACAGTTGGACTCAATGATCTTAGAGGTTTTCTCCAACTTAATGATTCTATGATTCTATAGCAGGCAATTTTACTTGCCAAGGCAGTGCCAGAATGAAATAGTGTTCAATATAGAAAAAATAAAAATTACCAAATGATGTGAGTATTAGAGTAAATCAAGTCTGCTGTTTAAAAATGGACTTGGCTAAGAAAAAAATCCAAAATACATATCTTGATGGATTCTCATATTGATGAGAATATGTTGTGAGCTACACTGCTCGGCATTTGTCAATAAATGAGAAGTTATGAGTGCCCCCACCATTCTCCCTAAGGACTGGACTTGGATGTTTAACCAACACAGAAATCTTTCCTGATTTTACTTGCAGAAAGACTGAAATTTGGTGCACTGTGTATCTTATATAACTACTGGGATCTGTCTGGAAGAAATGTCTAACAAAAAAAGACACTATTAGAGAATAATATACATTATGAGGCTAATTTTGTGTCTATTAGCTAGAAATTAAATTTTAAATTACCTTTTGCAGGCAGGATGTTTGATATGACTGAGAATATTTGATGCCGTTTGGTACCTGTCACTGAGAGATTTTGTTCTGCCCTCATGTTTTGGACTGGCAGAAGTAGTCTTGTTCTCAGCTTATCACGGGGACATACTGGACTGTGAATAGCTTTATTGAATTCAATATCCTGTAAGGATATACTCATATCATATGGAATTTCCAGGCAAAAAGTTGAAACGGTACTCAGCTAAAGCTTTATAAATGCGAACATTTTCTTGTTACATCACTTCCCTGTTCAGAAGCACATGGTACTTTTGCTAGTGAGTATAGGAACAAAATCAAAATGTCCCTTGCAAACTGAGATAAATTTCACTTGAATTCCAGCATCTTCGTAAGGTTTTGCTGATGCACTGGAGGGAAATAAGGTCACGTAAGAGCTCGATAACATTAAAAATCAGGTAGAATTCTTTCTTAACACTTTCAGAGGCTGGTAAGGAACCACTGGAGGACTGTATTTGTTGCCTAAAGACAGAAGTCCTCAAGGAAATCCTTGTAACTGAATAGTATAACTAAACATAAAATCCTGTGAATCCCAGGAAGATACTGAAATACACTGCTGAAATAAGTATCTGACTCAAAATAAAAAAATCTATCTACTCACTAGGGTTGCAAGAATAGTTGGGATGATTTTAAAGCAGGACATTAAAAAAATCTAAAAAAAATTGTATGAAAATCATGAGTGAGTTAAATTTAGTATCTGTAATCAAGTAATTTACATGGTGTGTAATTCTGTGCTGCTCTACTGGACAGACTGAAAATCCAGTGTGAACTTAAGATGAAGGGACTGGGATGTGTGAATGAGGGGGCAGAGGTCCACCTGCAGCCTATGGAGGATCCAATGCTGGAGCAGGCAGATACCTGAAGGAGAATGTGACATGTGACCAGCGAGATGCCTGTGATGGAGCAGATTTGCTGGAAGGACTTGTGACCTCACAAGGAACCCATGCTGGAGCAGTCTGTGAGGAGCTGCAGCCTGTGGGAAGGATCCATGTTGGAGGAGTTCAAGGAGGAGGTCACAGGTCTCCTGTGTTTAGGACCCCACAATGGAGCAGGGGAAGAAAAGATTCCCTTGCAGCCTGCAGTGCAAAACATGGTGGAGCAGGCTGTGCCCCTGCAGCCTGTGGAGGACTGTGATATGGACTGTACTAATGGTGGACTCCAGCAGGAATCCCTTGTTTACTAGGCTGGGAACAAAATGAAGAATTCATTGCAATGTTAAACTGAAAATATCCCTCAAGCCCGGCTGGAAAGTGTCTTCCAGCTGTTCCCGGCTAGCCCTGGCTCGGGATACTTCCAAACTCGGTTGGTGGCAGCAGGCGGACCGGCCACCACCCACCCGGTGGGTCAGAGCTGCACGAGAGATGTCGGTGAGGCTTGACGAAGGTAGGAAGCGAGGAGGCTACTTTGTGGCTAGATGGTTTTTATTGTCACCTGCCTTTCGCAGGGGAGCCACGCTTCTCTCTGAGCCTCTCTCAAGAGTGTCCCCGCCTGGGGCGTGGTTACAGCTTATACGGGGTTGGGAGAAGGGGGTGGACACAAGAGGCAAAGCCAGTCAGGGAAATATGGATGTCACACAGACAGTGAATGGGAAATGAGGGGTGGGGGTTCCCCAGCCTGCTCCAATCTGGGACCGAGTGTCTCTGAACATTCTGGAAGGAGAGGAGAGGCTTCCCAGAGAGTGATAGGCTGTGGAGAACAAAGGCAGGGGGAAACAAAATGGGGAGAAATACAGGGGGGAACTTGGGAAAAACCATTACAGAACTTATAAATATTAACAATAAATCAAAAGGTATAAAACGCGCCGCTACATTAAACCAGGTAACTGGGCCCAAAACAGCCAGGGATGGAGATTGTAATGGGTGTGCCTTTCAGTTGTTGTGAACCATGATTTGAATTGTGTGTTACAGGGATTAGCATAACAGGAACCTCCTGAATCATAGGAAGCAATGAATTAATTCCTTGTTTTGCTCTGCTTGTGTGTGCTAATATTGCTTTCCCAGTTAAACTATCTTTATCTCAACGTAAGAGTTTTTTATCTTTTACTTTTCTGATTCTCTCCCTGATCCTGCTGGTGGGGGAGTGAGTGAGTGGCTCCTTGGAGCTTGGTTGCTGGCTGGGGTTAAACCACAACGCATGGAAAGAAGAAATATGAAGTAATCCTGAGACAGCTGGAGATACTTTTAAAGCTAGACTGAAGTTTACTATTTTTTAATATATAATTTTTATTTGCTGCACTTTATCAGATATGAGACAGGTTTGTGGTTTGGTTTTTTTTTTTTGATGACAGCAAAGATAAATACTGATGTGATTTACAGACAAACGAAAAATGAAGGGAACCCTCTCTAAAAATGTTGCATCTGTTTTATTTATATATAGGTAGGAAATATGAAAGCCCAAGAGAGCATATCATTGCATTTAAGTGATTCAGAATGTGGGGTGGGGGAGAAAAATATTGTTCCTCTCTTAAGCTCAAGAGGGATTTCAACTCTTGGGATTCTGAGGTATGCGTTTGCTTTCAATGTGCAGAAAACAGAGAAAGAATCCAGACAAGGGGCAATCTAAATAGCTAGAACAAATGAAACAACTGAAATAAACACTCCCTAGAGAATTCAACAATTCCCGCAACTACTCCGACATACTGGCACTTGTGATTATAATGGATTTCATAATGATGCTGACTTTTCCTACCAGAGCTGGCAAAAGCAAAGTAGAGTAATGAAATATTCTTACACTTATTGTCTCTGAAAAACACCTGGTAAATTGTGTTAAGGATAGGGTTTTAAGTGCAAGAAAGCTTACAGCTTCAGGGAAACTGGGGCTGGAAAAGTCATTCCAAGTGGATCACAGCAAGGCAGGAAGATTGCTACTTCCATCCTTTCTAATCTGGGCCACCCATGGTGATGGGAGGAGAAGAAGCCATACGAGAAGCGACTGAGATCACTTGGTCTGTTCAGCCTGGAGGAGACTGAGGAGACAACTCATTGTAGTTACAGCTTCCTTGTGAGGAGCAGCAGGAATTCATCTCTTCACTCTTGTGACCAGTGACAGCACTCGAGGAAATGGCTTGAAGCTGAGTTAGGGGTGGCTTAGGTTGGATGTCAGGAACACGTAGTTAGTAGGGCACTGGAATGGCTCTCCAGGGGAGTAGTCACAGCACCAACCTACCAGAGGTCAAGAAACACCTGGGCAATGCTCTCAGGCACGTGTGATTGTTGATGTGGCACTGCAGAGGGCCAGAACATGGATTTCATTGATTATTGTGGGTCCCTTCCAACTTAGGATGTGTTAGGATTCAACAATTCCAGAATTCTCAGGAACGTTCTTTTCTGTGGTCTTGTTTTTTCTCTCAAGGCAAGGAAGCACAAAGTAAGATGGAAGCACTTCCTATCTTCATGCCAACTTAAAGGTTTTCAGCAGAGATTAAAAAAAATATTTAAGGCTTAATGTCATCAAAATGACCTTATTGTTGCTTTAGAACACCTCTTGCTAGTGTTGCAAGAGTTGGGGTTTTTTGTTGTTGTTGTTGTTTGTTTGTTTAATTTTAATTTTAATGCTTTTTGTTTAATTTTCAGCCTCAATTCCTTAGGTCTCAGCCTGTTTAGGATCAAAATACCTGCAAGTGCAAGTACGCATGCACATCTTTCTGTTCTTTCCCTTACAATTTTTGAAAATGGAGATGTATTTTAGAAAAATCTTGCTTACATAAATGGGGTACTAAGTAAAGAAGGTTCTCCATTTCCACCCTCTCTTCTCCAAGGGAAAAGCTGCAGATATTACTCAACAACAAATTTTTGCGGTCAAAAAATGCATGTTAGGAACTTTTCAACTAGCAAAAAGTTCAGCTGAATTAGATTAAAGAATTCAATGAGATTACCAAAATCCTTCGGATACGAGGCTTCCTTATCTCTGCTTCTGTTGGAGCTACCTTTTGTCCTCCTTTGCTTTGAAATACATTGATCTTGAAGGGTTCTTGACTCCTAGCATACCTCATTTTTGGAGATTAGGACAGATTCCTGTGAACTGTACACCTCTCTAGTAAATTCTAGAGGTACAATTGTAGGAGGGTGCAAGGTTTTATGACCATTATTAGGAAATCATTAGTTCCATGAGACATTGCTGGGTACTTATTATAGACAGTTATATTCAATGAACAGTTTAAAGTTAATGCTGTAAATATTACTTATGACCTTTCAAATAAGACAGTGATAAGTCAACATGAACTGTGAACTTGGTGGATGACCTACTAACTTATTCCTACAAGGTGCTGGCCTGGTCGGTTAGAAGACACACCAAGTCCATAAAGTCTCACTCACTCCTGCAGGAGTCATAGCTAGAAGACCATATGGGTGCACCCAAATATGCACACTTATATCATTGTGGATGGTTGGAAAAGGTTTTTGTTAATAAATTATAATTATTTCTTCAAAGTACTGCACTTAAATCAAAGGTAATTTTTCAAAAATAGACATGGTACAGTGAAAACAATGCAAGATTAATAGCTTCCCCTAGTTGCCAGCCTCTCTCAACATCATGCAGATATGATGAAAAAGCCTCTGATAAAGCAGACTAAGGCTAATTTACATATCCTCTGCCCTGATGTGAAATCCCTTTTGGTTGATAAGGTCTAATTTTCCCTCTAATGCTGTGCAAACTCTAAAAAATGAAGAGTTCATTCACAGAACCTAATGAAGACCTTCCCCTTAAAATATCTGCCTTTTTTATTTTTCCAAGAATACCTGTAGGTATATTAGTTTTCATTTATGTAGATGTAACACCAAGGGAATGTACCCAGAAACAGAAGCTAGTAGGAAGGCAGAGGACAATGTGAAGTCTCTAACAGACTTACTTCTGTTATTCCTGCAAGCTAAACTCATGATGGCAAAGCTGAAGAGAGGGAATCACTGCACAACTTCCTACTTAAACCTTACTCACAAATGGAGAAGGAGGATCCCACCCAACAAAGGTGATACCTGAACACTTGAGAAAGGAGATGGCTCAAGAGGAACAAAGACACCTCAGCTGTACATGTTGAGGTCATGTTTCCAAACAGTGATTTTGTCTGAAGTGTGGCTAGATATGGACTTAACATACTCCAAGCTTTAAGTACTCAGGCCGAACCATTAACAAATTGACCTTTATAATCTGACATTTTACCTCTGTGCTGAAAAGTTAGCACAATAAATATCAATATTTTTCCAGGCCTCTGATATACAATGTGTATTATATATTCCACTTACAGAGATCCTTAAACACTCCACAAATATAACTTTTCCCTAGGGAAAAGAAAACAAATCAATGGCTTCCTAGCAAAACAAGGCTCTCTCCCCATAAAAAAAAATACAACAGACAGTGCTGCCAGACAGGCTTTCAAAAAAAAAACCCGTTAAAAGACTGGCAGATGCTGACACCAGAATAAAGATAGGACACTTACACCTCAGCCATGCTTACCTCTAAAATTTGCACTTCAAGCGACCCTTTTTTCTAAACATGTCAAAGTATCTGACAAACATTAAATTTGTCAATCAAAAGTTTCCAATATATTAGCTTCGTTGTACCTGAAAGGAAACTGAGGCAACAGTATGATTCATCAGTTTACACAAACATTTAAAAAAAAAGAAGACATATAAAAAAACCCAAAAACTACAGAGGTAGAAACATGTTTTTAGGTAATTGACTTTCAATCCTGTATTTTAATCATCAGTCCAAAAGTTCCTTCCTAAATGAGATATATTTGCCTTCCTAATGAGCTGACAAAAGGCAGCAATCCTGATTATCACAGCACAACAATTACTTTTGTGTTATGCTGGCATTTCTGCAGAGCTGCTGAGACAAAAAGACACACAGGAAGCCAGGCTAACACTATAACAACCTTTCTTGCACCCTGCTACCACACATTAGAGAACAAGCAAGTTGTTGAGCTAATGGGGCCTGTGGAGACTAGCACCAGTTTCTCCTACTCTTACTTTAGTTTTGAAGTCCAAAATTCCAGCTGTGAGAGAAATATATATCTGTGAAGGAACAATAGAGGAGGCTGATGCTGTCAAACTATAGACCTTTTAAGTTGCTGAGGGAAGGGAACTTCAATCCACACCACTCCTATCAGTTTGATGCCAGCGCCAGTGAGAAATGCCCAGAGGCTGAAGAGGGATTGCAAGTCAGGAGAGCACCTGAAATACAGCATAAAGGAATTGCAGCCACTTCAGCCAACAAATCAGCTTCATTGTCATAAATGCTCCTATGCAAACATATATAGGAGGAGGAATAAACAAAGGGAATCAGAGATGGAGTCAGCCCTCCATGCCTGCAGGGCTGTGATCCTGTTGGCATCATGGGGATGTGTTGGGATGGTGAGTGTTGGAATGGAAGGATACAGGTTTTTTAGGAGGGACAGGCAGGGGAAACCAGGAGCGAGTGTCATGTTCTGTCAGTGGCCTGCTGTAGTGCATGGAGTTCCACTTGGGGATGGATGAGAAGCAGATGAAAGCAGGGGCAAGGTAGCATTATAGTGGAGGTCCAAGAAAGCTGAATACCTCAATGAATACCTCCTTCAAGCTCAGGAGTGACATGTCCTAAGTAATTCAGACAAAACTATCAGTAGGCCTGTATGGATGAACATGAACCTGTTGGAAAGAGTTCAGAGGAAAGTCACGAAGATGATCAGATGAATGGGACACCTCTCCTAAGAAGACCTGTCCTTGAAAGAGTTTGGGTTTTCTATCCTGAAGAAGAAAGGCTTCAAAGAGACCTTGGAGCACATTCCAGTACATGAAGGGAGCTACAAGAGAACTGGAGAGTGACTTCTGACAAACGCATGAAGTGGTAGGACAAGAGGAGAGGCTTCAAACTGAAAGATGGCAGATTTAGATTAGAAATTATGAAAAAAAAGTCTTTACTGTGAGGATGGTGAAACACTGGAACATGTTGCTAGAGAACATGTAGATGGCCCATCCCTCGAAGTGTTCAAAGTCAAGCTGAATGGGGCTTTGAGCAATCTGATCTTGTGGAAGGTATCTCTCCATATGGCATGGACGCTGGAACTAGATGATCTTTAATGTTTCTTCCAACCCAAACCTTTCTATGTTTCTATGAAAATTTTCCCTACCCACTTTCCTCAGGGAACATTCACAGAAAATAGCTTCACGAGGATCTTGAAGTTGTAGTCCAGTCTGGCCAGAATAGGCACACTAGGAGGTATAAGTGCCACAAGAGTTCTACACTATGTGCAAGACTTCTCTGCAACAAAATGCTGCTGGGGAAAACCCCAACTAGTTAGTGTGTTTCTGTGGGCACTTATACATCCTTGAAGGAAGCAAAGTGTCTCTGATTGGGTCCCACAAAAGCTCTCTTCCTAGGTGCAGTCCTTTATCATTATGTTGAGGTCAGAAAGGCTGGAATAATATTTAATTACTTGGGCAAAAATGAAGCTGCTTGTCATCATTCTGCCATGATCAGACAGTAAAAAAAGATTTATATGAAGCTTTAAGGTCACTGATATTTTCTTTACTCCTTTCGGAAAACTGTTTTAAAATGCAGACATTTTGTGGTTTCTGAAAAATCCTGAAGAGTCTGAAAAGAAGTGACGGCTGTGAAGTTGCATCCCTGAGATAGTATAATCCTTTATTACATTCTATCATTTTTTAGATTAATTTAATCTGTGCTGGATCCTGAAATACTTCAGAAAGTATATTCTTGAAGAAAAGCAGAGAAATCAACTGTGTTATTAGGAAATGATAAATTCTTGTCTCTCTGACTTCAAGGAGATGTGCTCCGGGTCTGTCTCCATTCCAGGAAAGATCATGGCAAACATCTTGCATAGGAATATACTGTGAAGAGGCCTGTGATTTATACCTTTATGTGAAAACTGAGATAGGAATCACCACCTAAAGAGTTTTGACCTATGTCTTTGACTCACTAGTTTTAGCACGTACAGGGATGGGTAAGGGAGAAAATATAAGGCTGGGTGAGTGAATGTACAGCTATATAACAGATAATGTTCTCTGTGACCAGGCTTCTCAAGCCTGCCCTTAATCTCCTTCCCAATCGACCCACTCAGATTTCCAGCAAAAATCTTTCAAATATAGGACACTTGAAGCAAGTTTTCCTGTCCAGTTCCTGCCCCACCTCCCTTTCCCTCACCAGTGCGTTTCCTCACAGGGAGGTGGAGAAGATCAGAGCTAGTCATTCTTCTCCTGCATCAGGGGCCATGTCAGAGAGGCATCATATTTTCGTGCCATGTTCCCCAGCTGCAGGAGTCTAAAGGGCAGTCTGGCTCTCAGTCACTGTTGTGGCAGAAGAGAACAACTCGTACTCACTGGCTGTGAGAGACGGGAGTTCTGTTTAGCTCTGGCTTCAAGTCTGATGATCTCAGGCTGCAAAAAAGTAAGAGCAGGTCTGGAAGGTTTCCAAGCAAACACTGTCTCAGAATTATTGTCCCTCACTCCACATCTGTCATTCTCTAT
The DNA here is from genome assembly GCA_910950805.1 of Acrocephalus scirpaceus scirpaceus. Lineage (NCBI taxonomy): Eukaryota > Metazoa > Chordata > Aves > Passeriformes > Sylviidae > Acrocephalus > Acrocephalus scirpaceus. The sequence continues at coordinate 60,532,899 of OU383774.1, read as the reverse complement.
TTCTTTGCCTGCCCAGAAGTCATGTGTGGGACAAAACAGCTCTTCCCTGGATTAGAATAATCCAAGAGAGAGAAGAATTACTATCTACATATTGTAGACTTCAACTATGCAAAAACTTTCGTACTATGTCTCTCAGTACTTCAGAGAGAGACATTTCCAGTAACTGTAGAGGGTCATTCTGCCAATAATCCTAATAATATCAGAAAGCCCTATTTCCACCTAATCAATAGAGCCATGTTTGTGAAAACAGAATACTGACAGAAGGAGACACTAAAGGTTTAGCTGTATCCAAATGTGAATGACATTTTTAATCTAAATAATATCAGAATGCATTAGGAGAGACTTCAGAAGGGAACACAGAGAGGCGCAGTGTTAAAAAGTCAGGTGAAAATCTGAACTGAACCTTTCTTTTCCTTCATGTTGAAATTCAGAGATGACCTGTCTGTCACTACACAGTCTGAATTTGTCCGCCACCATCCAGGAAAGAACAATTCTAATGTCTGCTGATCATATCAGCTCTGTTAAATCTTGCCTATTTTTGCCCTCATTAGGCTAATGAGATAGTTTCAGATTGATGGTGGGGATATGAGATAGAGCCTTCCTTGGTCAAAGCCAGTGTTTATACAAGAAACAGTAAAAAGGAAGACTGACATTCTCACAAAGAGAATATTTTCAGTTCATTTTTCAGGGAGTATGTTGAAGTCAGACCAATATTCTCTATTTCTGTCACAGTTATATGGATGTAGGCACTTGCATAATACTATTTACTTCCAAGAAAATAGGGCAGAAAAAGAAGTGTTCTGAACTAGTATTTATCAGAAAAAAAAAAAGTGCTGTTATACAGGTTGTGAAATATTAGACTGTAATAGTGGGGGAGCTGTCTGAGCAGATGTAAATAACAAAGTGCATATAAAATATAAGAGTGTTAAATCAACGGGCCAAGCAGCAGACTGATAAAGTCCCAGACTAACTTCATTTGTGTTTCTTTTAAATTTGAGCAACTGGGATGAGAAACTCATGTTCTGTACATGTAGCATAGGTATATGTTCTGTCTTGTGGATGTAGAAAAATATTGATACTTCAGAAACATAATAGCTCTTTAATAATTTTCAATTACATTTTGCTTTCATTATATCAGTTGTCTCAGCCATTTTTTCTTTCTTCCTTTTGTCTTTCATATGAAGCCCTTTATTGCACAATCACATTCTATATTGTACTGCATTATGAACAAAAAATGGCCTTTAAAATGTTACTTGAGTCACCAGAAAGGCAGAGTAGGATAAAATGACCTATTTAAAAAGCAACCATTTTACTTCACAGAACAGCTACAATTGATATTGCAGCAGCACTCTTGTGTTGAAAAATGCTCTACTCCCAGGTATTGTACACAATGAACACAGCACTGCTTCTGCCCAAAGATTTTTCGTGAAAGCTTAAACAACACGTTTCAGAAATTAAATGGCAAAACCTTCATGCTATTTTCTATGGAAAAAAAAAATCCTATTTGCTTCTAATTCCACAGTTAAGCTTCCAAAGCCAACAGCGTTATGTGACTGAACGGATACATGAGATTAGAATTTCAAGAAATTCAGACTTTGAAAGATCTTGAACATTGTGTGGTTTATACCAAGCCAAGTAATACAACACAATACCTTCAAAAAGTAAAACCTAAATCTTCTCTAAATATCTGAGACACTTTTTCATCAAGCATGTCTATTTTAATATTCTTAAGCCAGATGGATCTTGCACAGATAAATCCAGCTTTCCATTAGCAGGCATGAAATGCAAAAGATACCAGGTTGCAGAAAATTACTCTATGGAAAGTGAAAAAAATCAGAAATTAAGTTTGAGAAAAATAGCACCATTTTTGACAAAAGTGCACTAAAATTAGCATTAACTGTATTGTTGGGTCTATAACACTGTACCATTTACTGATGCAATCTAAAACATCTGCTGTTCCCTTATTTAGGTGGAAGTTTATGAGTTTTCTATGCTAAGTGTCTCTCTTTAAATCACTTTTCCTTGCAAGATATTGAATGAAAGAAGAATACCTCAATCTTTTAATTAGTACCATGGCCAGAAAACATCAACAAGATGGCAATAACAAGGCTCTAAAGGAAAGTATGTTGTGATAAAAGGATGTCTCACCCAAGTCAAAGGAGAAGGGAATACTACTAAAATTGCTAATGGTAACCAAATAATAAAACTATTTTAAGACATTTCAAAAATGTCTGAAGTTGATAAGTGGATTATATTAGCTGTTATGGTGAGGCCTGACTAGAAAATGTCATACTGTATATATTGCTCTGTATCACTGAGCTTCATGAGTTGGACGTCTGCAGTTATAGGTAGATCCATTTTCTCTGCTCGAAGGTCTGTGCTTGAACAAAAAAAGATTAGAGGTAAAAAAATATCATTGTCTAAAAAGAAGACAACCTCTTTTTCTCCTGAAGAGAACTAACCACAAATAGTAAGTGTGAGGAAATGGTGGAGTCTGCATTCTGCACAGCTGTATTTGTCAACACATGTTTTCAAAGTAATCACTTGATTTCAGTTCTTTTAAAAGCATAAATTGGGCAATCACCCCCAAAGAATTCAGAGAATCCATTGTAAAAATCAAATGGACTACAACATCCTTACATTCCTCTAATTTCTGTTCTTGCCCCTTGCTCTGGAGCAAGCCATTTTTATTTCTTATTTTTAAAGAAATTCACCACAAGTTGTGGAAATCAAGGAAAGAGGGCTGTCTAAATGTACACAAAAGCTTGCACAAAGTCAGAATGGGAAAGAAATGGACAGGATAGTCCTCTATTCAATGTGAAACCAAACTAATTGCGTTTTAAGCATTTGATTAACACCTAGTCTCAAAAGCAACAGTGATTAGTCTTCATCTCTGTCCAAGATAATGGAGAGTAGCTGCCTGAAGGGCCCATGGTGAAAATAAGGAGGAAATAAATTTTTATCCAGAAATATCATAAAGAAATATTCATAAAGACAGAGCAGAATGTCAATTTTTTTCAATTTTTTTCCATACATTGTCTAGGAAAACCAGCTGCTTCATAAACTGCTGTGACCACCTAAATGGGAATAATCAGAGATGAACAAAAAATAAGAAAATTAAACAACTTCTGAGTAAATATGCTTACAAGTGTAGAGAGTAATGAAAAAGAATCAAACTGGTCCCAATGCAATTTTTAAGAACTAAAAAAATTATTTGAGATTAGAGAGGTAATTTTAAAGCATAGATGTCAAATCTAGTTCACATCTGGCTATAACTGAGCAGGGTTACCAAACAGTAAATTCAGTTTGAGTATGAGGGTGATACTGTGGACACCAGGAAAGCTGGATTAATACCTATGTTTTCAAAATCATTTGGACTAATAACATCTTTTAAATTGAATTTCTTCACACCTTGCACTTCTGATGATGGTGCTATAACAAAACCTGACTACTTTTCCATTTTTTTCTATATTTTTGCTTTTAAATTTGATTTTTAATTGCTGCGTATTTGGAATTTCCTAAATACTGATTCAACATCAAACTATGAGGTCTGTGTCTTTTAAATACTTATGTAGTCAGATCAGAGTAATGCTTGTATCTTCCCAATGTATCCAAATAGAGACAAACCCCCAATTTTTCTCTTTCTGTAAGTGAGAAGAAGAAAATAATTACAGCTGTATTTTCATGTCTGTTGTGTTCACAGCTCTTCCTATGACATTTTACATTTGGACTTGACTGATAAAGCAATGCCCACTTCATCAAAACTTGCACTTTTATTCTTCCTAGTATGAAATCTTGCCAAACTCTTAATTCTCCTTCTCAAAATGCATGAGCAATGTGTGCTGGACAGTAATCTCAGAGCTCAGAGAGTACACGTGTTACCTAAAGTGACTTCACAGAAAGCTGCACAGAGCAGTTCCCCACTGGAACCACTCATGCTATGTATGGGTGGAGAGCAAAGGTGCAACAAGCTCAGTGTTACTCCCATTTCTGGTGAACCCTTTTGCTAAGCAAAGGGGTGTTGTTGTTATTAGCCATTGCTGTTGAAGCCTTAGAAAGAACTATGGAAGCTGAGAGCAATCTTGTAATGCATGCACAGTTGAACAGGGACATGTCTGTTAGGGGAGAACTCTGCTTTTCCTTTAGTAACTATGGGAAGAGAACCTTGGTGGACATTTGTGACTAAGTGATTTGGAAAGACTCCACACTAGCAAAGCCTCTTATTCTGGGACTGGACACCTAAAAAGAGCTCACAACACTGAAATTTGCCACTGGGACATGCTGCTGATCTTTTTTTTTTTAATGTAATTAGAAGTCAAAGCTGGCATCTATTTACTTCTAAACTCCGCACAGCAAAGTACCCTTTTTTATGATCATATGCTAAATGTGAAATAAAATTTTGGGTTTTAAGCTTCTGTTCTTTGGAATCTGAGGAAGGAGAATATGTAAAGGACCACAGTAGCAATCATCTCAGAGAAAGAACTTGAATGATTTGAATTTTTGTTTGCATAATATCAGAAACAGAACTTGGAAGCACGAAAGTAAATGAGATGGGGAGAGTGGGAAAAATACTCAAAGAAAGAAAAGAGGGCATAAAGAAGAATCAATGCAACTGAACACGTACCTGCAAAGAAGAGTGCTGGAAAAAAGAGAAAGTTGAAAAGACAGAAATTAATTTGCTCAACAATCCTTCATGGGGCAAGACTGAAAGGAAGGCCTGGAAACTAAAAGTTGCCTCACAATTTTGTCTGAATTCTGAATGCAGTCTCTGCTTTGTTTGCATGTGAAAGCAATTTTCAGGGGACTGACTCTTACTTAACCCAATCTTTATTTAGGCAGGACTAAGATCCTGCCTAAAGATCTCAAAGAGAACTTAGCCTCAACAAAAATCTGAACAAGGGGATAATGATGTGATCTTCTGTTTGTTTGTATTCTCTGGTTAGTTAGGATCTGATAGCATCTAGCTGGGAGAAGGAAGGCTATGGAAAAGAATGGCCAGACATTAATGGAGACGTGTGAGTCAGCAGGCATTGACTCTGGCAGACATGGGGGAAGCTTCTGGCAGCTCCTCAGAGAAACCATCCATGTAAAACCCCCTGCAGCCCCCTGCTACCAAACCCTTGCCATGTAAATTCAATAAGAATCAGGTTGTAAAGTGGGCAAAGCGAGTAGAAACCCCTAAAGTTAAAAAATTGTATGACATTTTGAATTACTCTATTTAAAAACAAACAAGAAAGTCAGATTTTAAATAAAAAATCTGAACATAAAATAAAAGTTTTTCACTGTAGTACGTTCAGATGAAAAAAAACCCAACTAAAAAAGACATATTAGCACCATATAAAATATGAATTGAATGTAACCTGCTGGGCCACTGATCCATGTGGTGTTGCTGGCAATTACATCATATAGCTCCCTCTGTGAAATGATTGTATCATCTCTGCTGGATGCTTATAAAATATGACATCATCCTAAGAAATTAGATCATGCATAACCCTAGTTATCAGACCATTACAATGATATTACATGCAAAAGCGAATCTGCAAAAATTTACCTTCTTCGCTTCATCTATTTATCTTCACCCGAAATATACTTAGATCAGATTCTTGAAGTGAGTGAAGGAAGGCAAATCTGGGTCATGCCTAGTCTCTATGCAAATTGTTTTAAATCACCTTAAAATACTCATCAAACTTGTATTTTCCCCCTCCAATCTGTTTTATCAAATGTACCTCATTTAAAGCCCTTGAATCATCATGTCTACAATATTATTTTTACATGCAAGTGAGGCATTTTTGCTCCTCCAGGAGAAAATGTAGCAGATAGCACCTATGTCCTTCCTACTCTGTCTCTAACTTGTTCAGAAGGTTTATCTGACGAAGTAAAAAGCCCAGTTACAACACTTCAGGTTCAATGACTCTGTTGTGCTGTTCATGCTAGCAAGGTGCTCTATGATATTAATGAAGGCTTGATTAAGATCATGCTTGGATCAGAATTGGTCTGTGCAATGTTTTCAGATAATTCTATTCATTGTGATACAGCCATTACCTAGTTATTTAGATTTCTTTGTTTCTTCAGCAGAAAAATCCCAACACAGCTCTCATTCACTAAGAAATTATCAAGGGCTGATTTTTTTTTCTGATATAAGTGCCATTGAATCATCCAGTCCAAATAAAGCTCAGTTTAAAAATACTGAAGAGATGATATCCAGGATTTTGACCTACCAAGAATAAACTGGACTGTAGTCTTTTGTGCCAGATCTTTCTAACCCTTCACACCCTGATTATATAATGACACTCCGTGTGACCCAAGTAATTAATTTGGTTCTGGAAATATCCACTTCCCAAACTCTGTAGAATGAGGGACTGAATAAATGAGTTGGAGAAAGGAAAAACTGAAGGATAGATTAAAGAATCAAATAGGAAAACATCAATAAATACATTAAAATATGTTATAAATATAGAGAAGAGGGGAAATAAGAGGTAATAAAAATTAATACTGAAATGGCAAGAGAAAAATAAGCAAATGAAAGAATGCACAGTAGGTCAGGAGGTGGAAGTATTTTGGATTTCCCAGTTCATCTTCCCAAAGCAGAGGTCAAAAAAGGGTTGACAATAACTGATTAAACTCACTGAATAGTTATGTTTCAAATTCCACATACTATGGAAGTCAGGGGACACACAGAGAATTAGGTAGGAGAAGCTGGAGGGCCATCAGTCACAAAGCTTGTGTTAAGCAATGGAAATCCTTTTCCAACATCAACAGTTCACTCTTAGCATATGTCACATATCTAATGTATGTGTCTCAAGACTCCGAGACAGCAAGAGTGACATGCAGCAACCAACATATGCCTGGCACTTTTCAAGTACTGACATACTGAGTGAAACAGCAAGTACAAGGTGAAGAACAGCATGAGAGTATTAGCATCTTCCATTTTCCTGGAAGCTGGGAGTGAGAGATATTCTGTAGTTGCCAAAGGCAATATCAGCCTTACGCAGAGGCTCTAAGGCACACAGGATGTGCACTGTGTGTGTTACTGGAGAAACCACTGTATATGCAAGGCTGGATGTCTAGCCAGGTGCCAAAATACTTAATTGACCACCTTCACCACCACATATTTTATTTATTTAAATGTGAAATTGTAGAGATGTTGGCCGAGTCATGAAGCCTCTTCTTACAAGCAGTTATTGTGCCAACATACAGGTGGATGAACTCCACCTGTAGAAATGGTACTAGAGGAGATCTTGAGAGCTACAGACTAGACTGGGAATTCTGGTTTCCACTGTTATTAAGATGGTAGTGTTTATAACAGAGAATAACATCACTGAGAGCCCAAATGGACAGGGATTGCTGCAAAAAGAGTCAGCACAACTTCTGTAAAGTCAAGTCTTGCAACACTAATCTGCTTTTGCTTGAACAGAAGGTACCTGGACAAAGATAATACTAGCCTAAATAATATATTTTGGGGTTTTAAAAAAGTGTCTGATAAGATTCTATGTCAAAGATTATGAAAGAAATTAAGCTGCCACTGGATGTGGTGAAAATGCTCTTTTGTAGGCTGGAAGCTGGTTAAAGATCAAGTGCTACACAGAGAGGTTACTGGACTCTTTTCTAAATTAAAAAGAATCTTCAGTGGTCTCCCAGAGATGATCAGTGTCTTAGAGAAGGAAATAAACAGTAACATTTCTTAGCCTGCAGACACAAGGCCACCTAAGGCAAAAAGGTTGGCAGGTGAACTTCAGTGTAGACAGACATGAAGTAATGCACCTAGGAAAAAAAATCTGAACCCTGTCTACATGGTGCTGACATCAGAACTGATATTAAATCTAGTGAAAGAGATTTTAAAGCAGCAGAGTTGACAGTTCTCTGAATCATTAAGTGTGCAGGGGCTGCCAAAAAAGCCTCCAAAGTCTTGGTCACCACCAGGATGAATGCTGTGGACAAGAAAGGACATCACTTTTCTTCTGTACAAAAGCTCTGCTGTGCACACACTGAATCCTGTGTGTCTCTGTTCTCTGAATCTCAAAGAAAGGTGTAGTGGAGTTGGAAAAGGTGCAGAAAAGGACAGTAAAAATAGCATATGATGAGGACCAGCCGCTTTATAAGGAGTAGAGGCTGGGAATCCTCATATTGAAGAGGTTAAGCAGGAGAGATGATATGAACAAGGTTTGCAAAATAATGAAAGCAATAGATTAGCTGAATGCAGAACTGTTATTTTGCAACTAATAACTAATAAAAAGAACTGCTAAATATTGCATACCAAACTGGATTGAACTGTAGGAGTTAAGTTTAAACTGAATAAAATAAGGTATTTTTTATGCAGCAGATAGTGTTCTGAGCACAGAGACTGTGGAAGCAGACAGTATCAGCAGGATTTAAAAGAGGTTAGATAAATTCACAGACAGCGCATCTGTTAAGCAGTACTAAAAGGACTAGACAAGAATGCAACAACTTTAACTACTCTGATACAGCACTTCTAGATGCCATGGGAGTAGAAGGAGAAAGATCATAGAAAAAATCAAGCCCATGTGCTCTCCCTAGGAAACATTCTTTTTTGCCACTATCAGAAACAGAATACTGGTCTTAGCGTTTTCTTGGCACCTAGAAGTGCTCAGCAGTACCATGCCTTGGGAGACAGATACCCAGGCCTTGCCAAAATCTCAAAGCCCCAGGCAGGGATGGTTAGGTTTCACATAGACTCATAGCTGCCCAAGCTGAAAAATAAGAGATGCTGACAGAATTAATTAAAAACAAATACAGCAAATGGTGATTATAGCAGCACAGAACTGAGTTAAAGCACAGCATGGCTTTTATACTGACACTGTCCCATGCTTGTCTGACTCAGACCACAAATTAAACTGTACTGTGTCTGTCTACAAATGATCATGTCAAGTTCATCTTGGACTTAAAGGAAGCAGGCCAATGCACAGAAAAGTAAAAATTTAATAATCATACAATGACAGTCAAGGTCCAGTGCTCAAGCTGCTGGGGCCAATTTTGTGTAGCAACACACTTCTGTTCATTGGTGCTGAATTGTTCCACTATATACCCTGAAATGGGGCCACAGCCGAGAATTACTTTTCCCTGGTCACTATACTCTTAGCTACAAACTTAAGTGTGTTGCTCATCCTGATGTAGAACAGGCTGCTTTAAACACTAGTGAGGCTGGATCCTGCTAGCAGTGTCATGAGGGCGGATAGGAGACAGAAGGGTTATGTCTCCTGGTTACTTGCCTGAGGTCTGCACAAACTTCTTCTGCAAGCCTTAAGTTTTATGTTGTTTTTACTACGTTTTGTTGTAGCAGATCTGGCAGCCTACAGGAGCTGCACTGCATTTTTGACTTCAGAGTAGGGAAATTTGAAGCAGAAGAGGAAGTAAAACTCACTATGATCATTCACTATGCCAGTAATTTATTTTGTAGAAGTTTGCTTTTCCATGCTCACACTTTATAAATAGGAAAGGGAAAATATCACTTCTTCATTTCAGCCAGGAGAGAAACTTTTCCCTGCAGTTCTTTGATGGTGTTTTTCTTTGCACAAATTTTTGCCACATTTGCTGGCATCTGATTTGCTAAGAACTCGAAGTTGTCACATGTAGAAGGAATGGACTCACTTCGTCTCATGACCAGCAGGCATCGATTCAGGGCTTCATCAAAAATCATTTTAATCTCACAGAGCTGTAGCAGTGAGCACTAACTGGCATCAATTAATGTGAGTGCCTAACTACCCAGAAAGACTTGTTGCACTATGTGTTTATATATTTTAATTTCCTTCACCTGGCATGGCAACAGCCTCAACTTACAAACTGCTGTTCTGCGAGGTTCAAAGAAAACCTTTTACTTAAGAGAAAAACAAAGACCTAACAAGCCGTTGTATAAGAAAGACAGATCATTATTTTTGGCAAGAAGAATCTCATTGTATATGGGGAAATGAAATGAGTTTGCAAGACATCCCTAAAATTTGTCAAGTTGCACAGAACAAGCCCATAGATAGGGGGCTCTGCAGGACAGGAAATAGAAGAGATACTTTCTCAAGCAGACTCAAATCTACCACAATCTTTTCGTGCTCGTATCCCAAGTACAGTAGACCTTGTCCCTTTGTTCAGATGATAAATGATGATAGATGTCCTTCTAATGCATTTATATATTTTTTCCTCCTAAACAGAGAATAATTTACCTGTAGGTAGTTTAAATAAGACAACAATTTAACTGATTACAGAACAACTATGCCACATAACCAACAATCCTGATGTTACCATAGTTTGTAGCAGATGAACACCTCAATCTGTTTATTGTAGTTTTTTCATCGCAAACTTTGTAACTCTGTACTCTGCAGTTCTACTGTTCTGTATCTTAAAGTGTGAAGTCAGGAATCTTACTGATGCTCTGTGATGCACTAGTGCAGCGGATAACTGCAAATCTAGGACACTAAATTTTTAAAATTGCTTTCCCTCTTAGACTATAGAAAACACTCTTTAAACTTGTTTAGCTAATGGTGATATGGCTTGTTTGGCTCTTATTAGTAAATCTTCTTCTCTAACACTCAGAGGGCTAAGTGTGCAAGCAGCAAGCCTCTCAATGGCCACAAGACACAGCAGTATCACACCTACCTCAGTTGAGCACACTCATGCCACAGACACTGCTCAGTTTCACCTTCTGGCCCTGCAAATCACCAGATACTTGTATGAAAAGAAACCTTCATAAATCCTCCACTCACTTCCATTCCAGATACCACCTCAGCCTACTTTTCTGATTTGTAACTCTCCCATGCCATTTCTGACCCTGCAAAGCATCCCTCCATCATCCTTCACAAATATCATCTGCTTCCTGCCTCTCCCCCTTTTCTCCTCGTACTCAACATCATGGAACCTTTTATCCTACAGCCATTCAAACAGCCTGGCTTCTTACTGAGCACTCAATGAATGACTCAATGAATGGCTTCATACACACACATATACTCCTTCTCTTTCACTAAAGTATTTGGTATGGTCTTCACCCAACCCTCTCTTTAGGCTTTCTAACAAACTCAAAGCAATCTCATCTGCCATCCCCTCACCGACAGCTATCCATACATTACCTTTCCTCTATGACTCCTATCATGTCACATCAAATTCCTAAGATCAGGCTGTCTTTGTCTCCTTTCACTAGTATTTCCTCTCCAGCACTTCTTCCAGGTAATATTTAAGCATCCTGTTACTCTGCCTGATGGACATCCCTTTCCATCACTCTCAAAACATAAGAAATACTAATCAGCTCTGCAGAAACCAGGAAGATTTGAACGGTTCATCAGATGGGACTGTGCCACATACCCACCTGAGCTGCAACCTGATGTTCTCTGTGGCTGTCAAACTCTCACTCATGCCATGCACAAGCAGGGTTTCTGGGCAACAGACCAAGCTTCCCCATCTGGATATCCTTCACACAAGTAACTGACTTCTGATGAAGTAGCAAGAGACCCTTTCATTCCCTAATCCAAGTACTTGACTCTACCCTGCTCCTCCTGCAGAAGAAATAGCACCAGAAATGCACAGAAGGATCTGAGGAGAAATAAACACTGATCAGCTTGGATGGTCAAAAATCAATTAATGATACAAGGCTTTTACTTGTAATTGATCTGAAAATAACCTATTGGTATGCTTTTCCCTTGTAATATGTACTTTATAAGGAACAGATTTTTTGTGTAGCAAATTTATTTAAATGCATATAATTTGGTGTGATATTCTTTCCTCCCTCGGTGTAGTGTGTGTGCATCTCTCATTCCATGGTAATTCTTCTGTTTTTATCTTGAAATCTGAGTACTCTATCACATAGAGATTAATCCATTTTATTTGCCTCCTGGTAATAGCTTTCATATCCCTTTGTCTTCTAGGAAAAATGTACTTCAAATAACACAAGTAAAACATGAAATAGATAAGACAGCCAACACAACCCATTGGAAGGAGGGAAAAAAAACCACCCTACCCCTAAACCTCAAACAAGTAATTGAGCTGTCCCACAGGAAACAAAAATTTAATACCTGGAATACTGAGGAGAAATAGGGCCACTTCACTACCTGCAGTTTGAAGATGAGTACTTATATATTACTCTATACAGCAATTTATTTTCTCTGGTCACAGAGTGGGGAAATACCTTTCTAACCACTTCATAAAGTAGAAAGATTGCTTAATATATTCAAATATTTATTGAAAGGAAAAAGACAAAATAAAATCCATTTCTTGTCTAAGATACTGTTGGCTACTTAGAGACAGGAAACAGTTTAGGAGTGGATGCATTTTGCTAGCATTTTTCTCCCTAACATGCACAAAAATTGCAATGAAATGTTTTGATGGCCTGCTATGTTTGTAGAAACTTTTGACTGCAACATTGCCTTTATAGATGTTATTGTCCAACTACTGAGTGGTTGCCAGTTATTTGTCAGTCTAGCAAGCATTTCCTTGAAATACATTCTTTTTTGTTTGATGAAAAATCCAATTTCTGACCAATACAAAAACCTGTTCCTTTAAAAACACTTTACATTTAAACCCAGCTTTTGAAAGAATGGCAGCCACTGGTTTTTAAAGTATACAGTGAGAACATCCATTCATTTATTCAACAGACTTCTGAAAACTGTTGCTGATGACATTATGAAGCTGACAACCTAAAATGTGAACTATTATCAAATTTGCTGTCAGAAGTTTTAGTTACAATTGGTTTTGCATCCAATGTAACAAGGTGCTTTCTGTTCCGGAAAAGTATTATCTCAGTGCACTGCTGCATTTCTGTTATTGTCACAAACAGGTAGTGCAGGGGGAATTCTGGATAGGATTACATCTGTTAGTAAGACCTGCACTGTTCCCTGTACAAATGTGCCTTGTCTCAAAATAAAGAGACAGGCAGGAGCTTTTCGGATGCACATTAATTAAGCCTTGTTATCAGTCAGGCAGGCTATACTACCTGGAAAGTAGAAGCTGATTTGCAACTCATGATACAGTTCAACAGAAATCAAATACCCATTCGGATGAGTTGATACACACATTCACTGTAGTGGAAAGACCTCTCTCCTCTGGCTTACTATGGATGTGACTTACATATGTTCAGGAATCAGCTTTTTAAATCTGCTTGCTGTACAACACAGGCAAGCACAGCTATGAAAAGCACTGTGAAACTTTATTTCTGGTTACATTGTCTCCCTTCCCCGTAGTCTGAGGTAGTACAGAATTGATCTGAAGGGCAGATCAGACAGAGGTGCCTGGAAAACCAGTAGGAAGAGGAGGTGCATGCAACTTCTGCTATGGTTCTGATCTTTATCATACCTTTTTGATCGCATGTAAGAAGAACTAGATTAGTTAATGATGGAAATTTCCTAAGAATCATTAATGTTGAAAAGAGTAGAGAATTACTGCTTTCTCATTTCTGACTGCTCCAAACTGGTACATCAGAGCAGATATCACTGGTGTGTGTCAAAGGTTACTCCAGCTGAACTATCACTGCCATCTTTCAACCTTCACCTTGATTATGCAGGAGACAAATAAAATCAACTTCCAGCCTGCAAGAAAAGATGACATATATGATGAAATTGGAACAATTGGATCATGAGGTAAAACTGCACATGGATTTGAGACTTAGATGTTCTTTGGGAGACTTGTGCAGTCAAGTCAGTAATCTGTGTTAACGTCTCATCTCTGAAATGTTGACCCTGGTTTGAATCAATGTTTCTAGAAAAAGGATTCACTTTTCCTTAGTTTCAATCTGATTATTTGGCTTAGAAAATAACTGCTTTAAACAGGAGGCTTTATACTTGTCTGGGTAAATTTTGTTCCAATTTTTATTTTGGCCACAAGTCAAAGATAACAGCTGTACACTTGTGGGTTCACTGAACTTTACGTGCTTGTTGGCTGCATCACCAACTAGAGGGAATAACCAATAATTAGAACATTTCGGGTCATCTTGAGAAGAATAGAATTTTCCCGTGTTTGGAAAGGTCATGTGACCTCTTTTTCAGATGTTCCCAAATGTGGAGCTGTCAGTCATAGAGCACAGAGAGCTGCACAAACAAATAAAACCGCCATCACTGTTCAGAGACCAAAGGAAAACAACACAAGTATCTACATCTAATGATGAATATTGGACACAGACTTTTAACTACATATAACAATTTAAACTCCGTAAATTCATAACAGACTTAAGGAATATCAGAAGAACTCAGTCAGGTATTCTTTGCACATAAGCTGCTGTGGTCATAATGATTTTCAGAACAGCATTAAAAGCCCTGGTTTCTTTGTCTTTTTCTGATTTTTTTTTTTAAGTTGAATCAATACTGGTTTACATAAATATGTGTTCCTGTTTTCCAATTGTTTCTGCAACAGCATTTATGTCTATCCATTGGCAAAAAAAACAACAATAAACTTAGTAGGATAAAAGCAGAAAGAAGAAGAAAATAGACATGACTCAGATTAAATGGCTTTAGGCGTGTGCAAATTTTTATTTCTGTTAGAAGTGTAAATATATTTTGGCACTTTGAGATTATCTTAAGGAAAAAATAAAAAAACACCCATCTTTTGAAAAACTAGCTGACAAAACTGTTTTTCTTGTTATTAACAGCATAGATCCCTCCTAATATGGAAAGGGATGAGAATAGGTTTTGCGTCACATCTTTTAGTCCCCAGTTATCCTAAATCTGTCTGTAGAACTTCTATCTAGTAGTTCATGAGTTTGTGCTGTAGATGGGTAGTTTATTTGACAATATTGGAGATCTTATGCATATTAGACAGCACATATTTAAAGGATTGAATGAGAGGAGAATTCTTGCAAGGCTACTACAGTTATCTCTTTTATCACTACAGAATGTGCCCTGGGAGCTGTTGATTACAGTTGGTATACCACTGGAGAAAGGAAATTGCTTGAAGATCACTTGATACAACCAAAGGATGGCAACACTGAGAAGGTGGTACCTTCTACCCTGCTATGGGTATGTACTGTGGGGTCAAATGCCAGAGTGAGGAATTGAAAAATCAAAGTGCTGTGGGTTCCTTATGCTTTGTGATATTTCCCAGTACACGTGACATTGATGCTAAGACCATGAAATATGGGGATTCTCATGCATTCATATTTGTGTGTTCTCCTAAGGTAGGAGAGTTCTTATTCCACGTGATTAAGCCCAGCAATTGAAACTTCAGTGCTGAAATTCCAGATGAATGTCTACCCCACCAGGTTACTAAGCATTTGAGGAAATTGAAGGTTTTTCTAGTATCTCTTATTGGAGCTGTTACTTGCTATATGTATAAATAAATATCCTTCAGAACAAGTATCTGATCTTTTATCTCCTGTACCTGAAAGCAGTGCTGAAACGAATCTCTTTTAGTCTCCCTCAATGCATTTTTAGTACAAAGTGGAACCTTCCAAAAGGAAAGATACATCCAGAGTAGTTGAAATGTGTGATGAATGAATGAAAAGTCTGCAGATTAAATGCTTCTGAATCCCATAGAAGAGCATCTTCATACTGATCTCTCACCTCATTCTTAAAACTTCAGGCTACCAGCTGTTCTTGTGGCTAAAGAGCTTTCCTGTTTTGATCATAAATTCCACCACTTTTGAAACTAAACTGCAATTTGAATACCTGCAATTTAAAAATTATTACCTACAAAAAATCTTTCTCCATCAAATAAAATGTGCCATTGGAAAAATGCTGGGCATTTCAATTTATGCAACTATGATGGCACTGCTTCATATTTTAAACAGACTACCACTGTGCTGGCAAATCATACACGTTACACACAACTGCAGAGTTAAGTCCATTGTTTACAAGATGTTGCTAAAATGCACTGCTGAGGCTATTGGATGTGCATTCTGTGCTCATGTTATTCCACAAATGCCTTCTGTATTTTTTGTGAGACTGCCACTGAGTATATCCTTGTGGATAATTGGACAATTACACTAGTCTCAAAAGATTGAGTGCATGAAAGGCCCCAAAATGCCATAAAATACATAGAATTGTGATAACAATTACCCCAAAGTCACATCCCCAATCTGTGTTTGTGACAGTTAACTCTCGGATTAACACTTGCAAGACATTGCCCATCTCTTGATGAGTTTTTGAGTGCCAAGTCTTCAACAGTGAAGAACTGACTTGGTAGTCTACGGAAAACTTGAGCAATACAATTCCTCTTAATGCCTCTCAGGTGAGCTTTCATCTTCTCTGCTGGTTTCTTTTTCAACCAATTGAAAGTGAATAACTATTCACTAAGACTCCAGGGGAAGAGAGGTGGGAGAATGAACCTGGATAGAAGTAGACAAAATAACAAATAAATATACCTAAGGCAGCCAATTCCATTTAGAAGCATTAGCCTGCACAGTTCAGCTTTTAAATAGCAGTTTCTAGCTGCCTGCTTGTCTACAAATCCTTGATAAGAGGATGGGAAAATTAGTTTTTCAGAAGTCTGTCAGTCTTTCAATAATATTTATGCCTAAGACTACAACCCTTTTGAAAGCCCTCTTGAACAGCAAGGCAGGGGGACAGTTGTTCACTAACCTCTGCACAGACCAGAATTTGGAGAGCATGAGATTTATGGGAATTAATTTTATATCCTGAAACAAGTCTAAAAAGCTCAACCTACATAATTAAATTTGATATTGAGGTTACAGAATAAAAGACATGCAACAGGATGCTATCAGGATATATTGCCAATTTTTATCAGATCCTGGAGTCTGTGTCTCAGAAAAATTCTTTATTACTCATGCCAGCAGCCTCTTAGTAAAACAGGAGAAAGGTTCTTGCTGTACTGAAGGTGCAACAGTTCTGCTGAGATGCTACTGACTGGTATTTGAAATGCAACTTCTGCTATGGTTCTGATCTCTATCATACCTTTTTGATCGCATGTAAGAAGAAATACTGGATTCAAGACGAACTTGAACTTGTTGTACAGCAAATGAAAGCCACTTTGGATTCAGTCTAGATCAATGCTGTAAACCACTAATTATTACCTGAGCCACGTATGTAGTCATACACTGCTTTTCTTTGTCCACTGCATCCTTAGAAGACACATATGCTGATCAAAGAAAAAAATGTCATTGAAAACATAGCTCTTCCAATTTCTGGAGACAGTAGGAAGGAAGGAGTGTAAATGTAACTTCACATTTATCAAAGGAACAACATTATTCCCCCATTCATATCTTCTTCAGTTTAAATATTTGGTTGAATTTTTTTTTAAAGTATTGCCTCATTTCCCAGTAGTGTAATATCCATGGAACATTTGTGGAGCTTTAACATTTTGTTATAATTAAAAGGATTTATTTTGCTCACAAAATGTCGAGATGTGTCCATGACTCTTAAATCTGCTGAAAAGTAGAGATAAAATATTGTCCTCACTGAAGTCAGCTCTCAAACTAATGTAAAGAGAAACACGTTTCTACCTAATGAGAGGGGAGCCATGCATCTTCTAAAAGGGCAATGTACAGTATTACCAAAACAGAATATCATTCATCAGTGATTTATACTTTTTTATGATGTGTAAGTTATTATCTAGAACACAGTAAATTATTCTGGTCATTTGCAATTAAAAAACCCTGCAGTTGGTTCAGACATAAGGTGTTAGGATAAAGACTGAAAAGGCAAACCCTTCCAAAAAAGTCTGGTTTTCTTTGGCCCTGCAAGATGAAAGCTGTAAGGCAATGTTACCTGTTTCTGAAAGTGCATTGAAAAAATGGGAAGGCAAGACTACTTAAATTAAAGGATGAGCTTGGCACAGAAACTAACTGTGTAAACACAATTAAGCTGTGAATTAGGGAAGGGTTTCTAACCTTTATAGAAATGACATTTTGAACAGCCATCCAGTAGTAGTAATGAGATTAAAATCCCAGTTTCTAATATGGAACTTGAGAATTTTATAAAGTCATGTGTGTGGTTGCTTGAAAAAGTAGAGACTTTGATTTATGATGTAGGAGATTCCTTTCAGACCTATGTAAAACATGCATCTCATGTTTTTATGTTCTCAACATAAAAATATGTTCCTGATGGACAAGTTTTCT
Source organism: Acrocephalus scirpaceus scirpaceus (assembly GCA_910950805.1). NCBI lineage: Eukaryota > Metazoa > Chordata > Aves > Passeriformes > Sylviidae > Acrocephalus > Acrocephalus scirpaceus. The sequence continues at coordinate 60,514,904 of OU383774.1, read as the reverse complement.
AGGGTTTTGATATTCTAGTGCATTTATGCATATGCTTATTAATTCAGGAACTAGCATAGATGTAATAGTCCTGTAAGTATCAAAATAGGTATAGGAGTTCTAAAACTAGTATTTTTTAATGACAAGATAATAAAATAAAGAAGCCTGAGAAAAAATGCAGAATTTTTTTGTGAATACTGAAAACTCTTCATGTCTTAGCCACTGAGTAAATGTTCTGTACAATACTAGTATCAGTCAGGTTCAAATCTAAGTATGTCCTATCTTATCATACTTGGGTATATGCAATGAATTTTTGATGTGTTATTTGCTTTTGACAAAGATTAGTGTAAGGCTTTTCTCAGTCAAATTACAAACCTCTGCAAACCAAGAAAACTTCCTTTCACTGATCTTACTAGTGAAGGTTCATTAAGACTGTGGAAAATCTCCCCATACAATGCTCTGCCACTGCATTGTTTGATCCTGAGGACTGAAACAGGGTCCTGAGTCATGGGCAGAGTTGGGGGTGCCAGCTGGGGTGGGCAGGGACAGGCAGGTCCCCAGGGCTCTGGCATTCTGTAATTTCCTATTCTTTTTCTGCCCATGATCATCTGAATGCAAGTGAATGAACTGGAAAACAAAAAGCTATGCCTCAAATTCTTTTTGTGCATTGGTGTGAGTAATCAACACTGAGGAATTACTGGGAAAAGCCTTGTTTTCCTCCTGTTTGCATACAGCAGCAGAGAATGCCAGTCTGATGTTGTATTTGTCCCCCATGGCCTCCTATATTCTAGTTCCACCTCTGCCCTTGGAGATATTTTCTTCCACAGATTTCATGGTCTGGACTGCTAGGACCTTCCTAACTACATAAAATCCTAATATACTTCTGATCAGCAGAAGAGCAGTGCTTGCTTGGCTTGAATAAGACAGGTATTTCCTCTTTGTTTCTTGGAGAAAAAAAGAATCTCATCAGTGTCTCTTCTTCAGTTATGAAGCACTCCTTCTCCAAAATTTCACCCTGTTTTTTATTTAAAAACGATTTTCAGAAACTGGTAATGAAAACTTACTTCTCTGCACTTCAGTGCGAGTCTTTTTATGAGCACTCTTTTGCTTACCTGCTCCTCTTTCATTGTCAGATTCCCTGTGCTGTCGTCAGATCAGGGCATTAAGCAGCAGATCACATTTAATGGATTTTGACAGGCCTCAGTAGCTGGCACCTCCTACAGTGACAGCCCCAGAGACAAACACAAGGCTATGACAAGGTTTAACATCTCTGTGTTTAATCACTAGAGCTCACATAATTCCTCTGCCTACTTGACATGAAACCACTTGTGCGATAAATAATATGCTTAGTTAAAGATTGAAAAAAAATATATAAACTCCTTCCAGAGTAATTCTGGGAAATGCTTTCCCATATTATATCCTATACATTTCACTTGGTCATCAAGTAGGAATCCATTCACCCACAATTTGCTTGAACTTTGGCATGCTACATCCCTGGATTCAGAGAAGCTAGCCAAGGGCTTCTGCATCTTTTAAGTCAAATTTCGACAGTCCCACTCCACCTTGGTGCTGTGCAGCAGTGTAACAGGAGAAAAAGTAAACCTTTCCGAGATGCCTTATGCAGAAGGTTTTGAAACCAGTTGTACAGCTGGAACTTTAGATTGTTTTGAGCCACCTCTTTGGGGTAGAGCCACTTTGTTGGCCATTGTCAAGTGCCTGTCCCAACCAGTGGCTTTGGTCAGCAGGTCAGTTAGAGGCACATTCCAGTAACACAGCAGAGGCACACAGGTCAGTTAATAAAGAGTAGAGCAGGAAAATTTGTGAAGCCCCGAGTCTGATTACATGTCAACGAAGAAAAAAGTCTATGGGCATTTAATTTCTTCAATGACAAAAAGAGTATTTCCCACTCATTCAAGATATGACCTCAAAGTATGACATTTACAAGGCTAAGTGTCCTTTACTAGCCACTCTGAGCATCTTCTCACTATTACCTTTTAGTCAGCAGTAAAATATTGTCTTTTGAAAGATATTAAAAACCTGCTATTAGAGTTTCTGGTTTTCAGTTGTTTAGAATGCATTATTTAACACTAACACTCTCCTGGAAGTGCACTGTAGTAGTAAAAAAATCCTCCATATATCTATATATATATGATAGCTGGAAAAAGCTATTTATAAATTTGACACTTTTATGAAGCCATAGCCACCTATTTTGGCAATTATGATGTCCAATGAAAAGAAATGCACTTCTTTTAATATAAAAGAGAACAGAACTGAAGTCCCCAAGACTGGGGACTGCACAGTAAAAGAAATCATTGCAGCTGTTCAAGTAACATCATGATTCTTCAAAGATTTTATTAATATATTTGTCACTAGAATAATGATTTTTCTCCTGCTCAAGTGAAAATTAAATTTCTGTTACAGCACTATTTAAAAAGAGACAGGGAGATATGCAAAGTTTCAGGGGTAAAACGTCCACCCAAGCTGGCTGCAAATACAAGTCTTCTGCAGATCATTAATAAAAGTAATAGTTGTTCATACATGATTGCCTCATTATAATAGTGACATTCTGATTAATTGTTTCAGCACCTTTCAAATTGAACAAATTTTCTTTTGACGTTCTTTATTGTGCCCTTTATATTTTCTTGTAAAAGCGACAAACCCTGATCTGCTTGAAAAGAAAACAAGTAAGAAGTTTGCAGGTCCTATTTTTTCATGTAAGGTAGTGGATTTTCTCTCTCAGAAAAAATCATAAGGAATATAAATCATATTTTTACTCAGCTAAGTGCAATCATGTATTTTTCAACATCTGAACACCTCTCAGATTTGTGCATTTCCCTTATCAAGAGCAGTTTTTTAGTAACTGTTTGGTATCTTACCTCTCTAGGAAAATTGTAAGCTATGCAACATGCATTAGAGATGTATCATTACAAAGCTGTATGTTTACACCTATGCAATAAAATTTGGTGTTCCTTTTCAGCTAGGATTTGAAAATAGTTAGAAAATAAAATAATAATTAGGTGTGACAAAATTGCAAGAGTTTATTTGGCCTCCAGTTTCAGCCTAGTGCTTGCATGCACACATTTGTGTGTGCAGGACACTAACACACAGACTGTTTTAAAGGGAATTATTTGAAGTGTCTTAAACATGGATTCCTTCACACAGTTTCCCTTGGCAGACAGTACAAATAAATATTTGAATCGTCAATGTGCAATATCAGCAGCCCATCTCAATACCCAGATATTTATACAATAACCAAAGGTACATTGGTTGGTTTCAGTAAAAGCCGTGATTAAAGACAGATGCAGATTTGAAAGTTGGTCCAAATCCCTAGACAGCCAATATGCAGAATGAAGAACACGCTGATGGTAACAGCAGTATACAAATCTCGAAAAAGATGACTATATATTAGTAACTGCTGTAGAATAATAAAAATATAGTTCACTCAATTTCTCCCCAAAATGTGAAAATGAGGGTACCTAGTTCTCTTGTGCCATATTTCTCTTTCTCTTATTCCTCAGCAGAACTGAATCTCCTCCTCTTATGATATTGTAGAAGTGATCAACGATGGTGAAGACTGTTCAGAGCAGTAGTTTCATAGAATCATAGTAGTAAGACTGTGCTTCAAGATACAGCCTTTTCATCCATTCCAATTACACGCATGCATTGCAGATTACAAGGAAAAGCATTTATAAAATAAGAAATATTGGACTGAGTTCCCTTGCCCACATCAGTTAATGACCAGTGATTATTTTTTCCTGATCACATGATCAATGAGATTTTTCACTGAACCCCTGCTCCTTTCAACACAAAAGCTAGATAATGCTCAAAGATTGAGCAGATGCTAGATTTTTCTTTTATCTGTAGAATTTGATGTGTGGCCCCAGGCCCTATTTCCTGCACACTATTCAAATGTCATTCTGAAGACTGAATTATTACTTTCTGCATGGGTATTCCCTATGGCATCTATTATTACTGTATCTGAATACTTCAGAAAGGAGCAGTTAACCATCCTCCACTTTACCTCTGTGAGCTCTCTATACAGCTGAGCCACTAGTGAACTCCTCAGCAGTGTTTAATGTCTTCATCAATGGCTTGGGCAGAAAGTGTGTCAGGTTTTCAGGTGACACCAGACAAGGTAAAGCAGTGGATACTCTGGAGGGCAGGACTGCAATACCTCCACAGCCTGGAGGAATAAGCAAGCAGGAAACTCGGCACACTTGGGAAAAGTAAATTAAAGTCCTTCTCCTGGGATGGAATAAGCCCATGTACCCTGGGCCTGAGTAAACAGGCAGCAGCTCTGTGGAATAGCACTGGTGGAGGAGATGCAGGCTTTGTGAACAAGTAGAAAACAAATCAAGCAGCAAGTCGTCCTGGAGATGAAAGATAGCCACATACTAGCATGCAAGAGGATATCCAGCAAATCAAGGGAAGGGATTATTTCCTTGTACTCCAGCCTTCTGAGGTTTGGAGCATTTGGTCCAGCTTTGCGGTCCTTGGTATAAAACTGGAAAGCATCCATTCCAGAGCTACTGAGATGCCTGAGGTCACCTAGTGACTAGGGGTGCAGAACACTTCATATACAGAAAGAGCTACGGAAGATTTGTTTGCTTAGCCTGGAGATGTGAATGTTAAGTATGAATCCAATTGCTGCCTTTAGTTTCTAAAAGGGCAGTTATAGAGACACAGAAGAGCACAGTAAAGGACAAGAGGCAATAGTCACAGTCTGCAGCAAGGGGAATTCTGGCTGGATAAGCTGGATAATATTCTTCAGTGTGAGGTCTGTTAAACACTGCAAATGTGACTGGAATAGCTGTTCAAAACTGTCTCTTGGAAGATTTTCAAATCTGAATTGTTTTGTAATTCTGTGATTTTCAAATAATTTTCCATGGCTACTGCATAGAAAGGAATGCCATAGAAAGGAATATGCTTTAGAGAGACAAAAAGGAAAAACTTGTCTTTGCAGCCTTAGAATAAAACCAGTTCTCTGAAAGGGAAAACATCTGATTTTACTTCTCATGAAGATTGCTCTACTATGATATTACTGGAAATTACATAAACCTCAATATCCTTTGATAGAATTTGTAGAAAATGAATGTAGAGGGTATACAAAATAAAATGTAGGTGAATTTCTGTATTAAAATTCCCTTCCTATAAATAGTTTTTATTTGAATAAGAGTTGCTACCTCTTGCAAGGCAAACACGTTTTTGACAAGTCCTCCCAAAGTAATTTGTTTCTTTTTGTGTTACAGATAATTTTTCACTAGTTAAATTTTATGCATATCAGTCTCAAAGTCATCTGTTCTGTGAAGTTCACAAGTTGATAAAACATTTATTAAGATCATGCCAGAGATATTTTTATTAACGTTAGAAGTATTTAAAGTGCAATCAGTGCAGAACTCTAAACAGTAATAAATTATTTTTAAAGGTATGAAAGAGATGCTTTCTTTAGCGCAAACACAGTAAATCTTTCAATCTTTGCCAATCTAATATGGTATTTTAAACTCATATAATAATGAAATAAGATTCATTTTCTAAGATAATTTTGAAGTGGCCAACACAAATATATAAAGATTATATAGCAATATATGATGTGCCATAGGGCCAGCTGTAGTCAAATATCACATTGCAGGTCTGTAGAGAGGATCTTGGTGAAGGAATTCTGCTCCCAGGTTATCCATACTCTCTCCCATAAGATGCTCAACAGAGGAAAGAGCAAAATCATGCTCCTGGGGAGGAACAACCCCAGGCACCAATATATGCTGGTGGCTGCTCATCTGAAAAGCTTCTTTGCAGAACAGGACCTATGGGTCCTGGGGAATATCATGTTGAACACACCCAGCAGTGTGATCCTGCAGCAATGAAGGGTGCCAGTATTCTGGGTTGCATAAAAGGAGCATTGCCAGCAGGAGAAGGGAGGTGATGTTTTTCCCCTGTTCAGCCCTGGTTAGGACACTGCTGTGAGTCTGAATGAAGGTTATAGAGATAAACCATGGCTGACCTCACTTGGTCTGTTCAGCCTGGAGAAGAGGAAACTGAGGACTGAAGACGAGACCTCCCTGTCATTACAACTTCCTTGTGAGAGGAGGAGGAGGGGCAGGCACTGGTCTCTGCTTTGTGGGGACCAGTGACAGGACCTGAGGGAATGGCATGAAGCTGTGTCAAGGGAGGTTTAGGCTGGCAAGGAGAGTAGTTGGGCTCTGGAAAGGCTCTTCAGGGAAGTAGTAACAGCACCAAGATAGACAGAGTTCAAGAAGCATTTGGGTGATGCTCTCAGGCACATGGCATGATTTTTGGGGTTATCCTGTGCAAGATCATGAGCTGGACTTGATACTTGTTGGTCCCTTCCAGCTCAGGATATTCTGTGATTCTATGATTCTCTCATACTGTGTCTCATTCTAGGCTTCCCACTACAACAAAGATACAGACATATTGGAGAGAATCCAGCAGAGAGTAACAAGGATGGAGTATCACTCTTATGAAAAAGGTTGAGGAAGCTGGGACTGCTTAGCTTAAAGAAGGCTCAGGGGAATCTTATCAATGTATACAAATACATGAGGGCAGTCCATAAGGAGGACAGGACCAGGCTCTTTTCCAGTGATAGGACCAGAGGCAAGTGGCACAAAACTGAAACACTGGAAGCTCTGTCAGAACACCAGGAAACACTTTTTTTTTACTGTGATGTTGATTGATCACTAGCACAGGTAGTCCAGGGAGGTTGTGGAGTCTGCTTGGAGACAGTCAAAAGCCACCTTGACATAGTCCTAGGGATTCTCCTCTAAGTGGCCCTGCTTGAGTATAGGGGCTGGACCAGCTGGTCTCCAGAGGTCCCTTCCAGCCTCAGCTATTCTGTGTTATTCTGTGATTCCATTACATTATTGCTGCCCTATAAGCAAAATTAGAACTGGTCTTACCATTAGCGTGTTGTGGAAGTATTTAAACATTACACTAGTAACTTTCCAATCCCAATAAAATAGTTTTGCCACATATCTCAAATGCAGGGTCAATCATGGCATATGGAAGATCTGAGTTATATGCATGTCTGGATGTGAGCAATCATATCTAACTGCTGAGGCTCAGTGACAGTCAGGGGTTGGATCTAGATCCATATACCATGATCAGGGAAAGCTGATCCAGAATCTGGAAAATCCAAAATCCCTGGCAAGACCCCAATGTAGTCAAAAAGTCTGTTGAAGATGAGCAGCAAGATCTTAAGGAAAAATTCAGGAGGCAGGAAAAAAGAGCAAGATGAGTAAGCACAGCTTCCATCAAATGGCTCTGTCAGACATCAAGCAGCTGATAGGTGGGTGCCCACCGTGCAAGCTCACACCTCTTCAGTCTGGAGTCTGCTTGAACTTGACTGCTAAGGCAAAGCCTTTCTCTGTGGGAGCTTTTTGGCACAGTTTTGGTGCTTTGAGTTCAAAATCAATGTAATATATTTCTTTATGAACTAAGTTACCATGATATTCAAAAGCAATAAATTCAGTTCTTTATTTATTTCAGTCAGTAATTTCAGTCTTTCCAAATAAAAAAATTAAACCCATCTTCAAACTGAGCTTAGCCATGCATTATCCAGTTTCCTTTCTACCCTCATTCTTCTAATTCACTGCTTTTATCTAATTCACTGCATTTACCAAATTTGAAGCACGTCTCAACAAATATCTATGCAGAAACCCAATTTATATTTCTTGAGTCTGTAGTAATGGAAAATACTCTGCTAGACAAACAGAAAAGTGGATCCATATCTACATTTTATAATGTGCTTATGAATTATAGGAATGTGTAAAATTTACCTCCATCATAATGGAAAGGCGAACTTGTCCTCCAAGGTATCTGTGTTATTGAGTATTTTGTGAAAATATAAAAAGAAAAGTCACAAGGGAACTGGAAAAGTCCTGAAGTTTTTCCTACTGACATATTTTTTAAATCACTTTCAAATTTCCTTAGCTTCAAAAGGACAGTTCCAATCTGGCCTTTTATTCTGCTGAGTAACCAGACATATTAGCCTTCACAATCTGACCTTTTATCTCCAGAGACCTGTTTCTTGCAAGTATAAAGGTGTTAAAAGAAACCTTCAAGGAACTCACAAATTTCTTTTGGTTCATATTTCATAGCTCCAATATAGTTATTAATTAGTAAAATATATCTTTTTTATTATTATTTTTTCCCTGTCTGAGGTTGAAAGCTAGCAGCATATGAGCTTTTTTGTTTCCTTCAAGAAAATTCTGTTTTAGCTGTTTGAAGTCTGTCAGGTTCTGCCCACAGCCCTCTGAGTTTAGTATTTAACAGGATTTTTTTAATTTTAGATCTCTCAAGTCTGTGACCAGCAGGTCCTTTGACTTTTCCCTTCCCTCAATCCAACCCAAAACTGTATTAACAACTTCCATTTATGCAGTTTCAGATGTTTTCCGGGCGATATCTGATGTTCTACCATGAAGAGCTTTTGCATTTTTCCTCTATTTCCTCTGTCAAGAAGTATCCAGTCCTATTAAGATGCTGTTTATTCTGCAGACAGAGAGATTTCAGTGCCATCCTGCCAGGTTATCTAGACAGAGATAGATATCTAGAAGGGAAGACTTCAAGTAGAAGAGAAATCTGAGAGCCATGAAGGCTTCAGCCACTTCAGGGAACTACACAGACCTTTGGTTTGCTGTAGTATGATTCTGATTAGGATCACACCAAACTAAAGTCCCAGATATTCAAAGTGCTTTATGTGAAGTACCATCAAAGAATGCAGAATTGCATTGAATTTAGAGGGCTGGAGAGGGACTTTAGGTTTCACCTTTGAAGATCACATAAGGAACTGAATCACAGCAGTATAAGAACAAGTGTTTAATCATGGTGTATGCAAAAAGCAGAATGGTCCTTCACATAGAATATTATACACAGCCTGCATTGTTTCTTTTCCCTCTGAAAATAGAAGTTTTGTTTTAGTTTTCTAAGTTTTAGGCCTCAGATAGAGATATCTGGGCAGAGACACAGATGATGAAGGAACTCTTGGGATTTGCCCGCAGCTGCCATCTGTCCCACATGGTGTGGGAAACAGCCCATTGGGGATCTGCAGCTGTCTTTTTCCTCTCCTCCACAGTCAGCCTGGGCCAGTAGAGAAAGAGGAGACAGGAATACAAAAGACTGCTCCTGTCTTTTTGTTTCTCATTGGCTACCTCCAAGTCCAAGGAAAGGGACTGGAGGATGTGGGAATGGAACTCTACAGGCCAGGGGCTGCTGAGGTGTAGAATTAAGAGGACAAACATGCCCTGTGCAAGGGACTTGCAGAGAGTGCTGGTAGAAGCCAAGAGGGCTGATTCTGTCACTGTTTGGGCTACCCAGGCAGGTCCCTAGGCATTGTTGTGGCTGTAGGTGGGGTCAGCCTTCAGCTGCTCTATCCTGTGCCCTGTCTCTAAGGAGAGTCTCACTGGGAGGTGCTGAGCCTTGGCTGGCCACTGGTTTGGCCTGGAGTGAAAGCCAGGTGATGAGTCCAAGGGCAATCTGATGAGACAGCAAAAAATTCAATCCTTAATGCTGTATTTAGGGTTTTATTATCAGCAAGGTTTTTTTCAGGCTTTTGACAATCCAATGAACTGGTTTTGGTTGCTGATGAAGCGTTTCCCTCCTTTCACACGAGGCAGTACTCTTGCCCATGTCACAGACTGCTGAAAGCACTAGACTGATGACACCAGCGAGTAACATTTGTCGATATTACCTTAGGAGGGATTAATTTAAGCTTCCTTATATCACTAAATCTCCTTCTATCACATCTCAATTTAGCTATAATTGATCTCTTCTGTCTCTAAAGAGCATGCTGTAGAATAATCTATATTATATCTATGTTAAAATACACACCTCTTTTAGTCCTAAACCCTCCTCTCTAGTTCTCAAAATGTCTTTGTTTACTTCACTAGAGCAGACTTTGAGAAACCTGCATTTCAGTCCAGCTGAAGCACTGCTCTCTTTACTACAAGGGCCTTAGTCCTAGCATAAAACAAAAGAATGATTTGTTCTGTAATCAGTAACAGAGAATATATAACACCCCCTTATCATCCTGCTATATTACTTTCATGACTGCCGTGGGCCAAAGTCTCCAAAGAGTATTTTCTTGTGCAACTGCACTAAAATAGAGGTATTTCTACTTGCATCAAGCTACATTTTACATCTCTCAAGTTCTCTCTTGGCATGTACACATGGCAGAATTTATATAACAACATGACTAAGAGAGCCAGCATTTTATCCTACAGAGTTATCTTCAACACTAGTCCCTAATCAAGCATACTGTGTCAGCAGCACTGCAAATTAAAAAGATACATACTATGTAGGAGGAGACATGAGACCTGGAGCTCTAGCAATAAGCTCCATTTCACAGTGCAGTTCTACACAGAACAGCAGTTGTAAATTTTCTGAAATACTGGCATAAAATAGAGCCAGAAAGGTAAAGAATATTTCATAAATGTCTTCAGTATTATCCACTGCTGGCCCACATGACCACCAACAATAAATATAATAGTGGTAAATCATACTTCCAGAAGACTTATTATAAAACTGCTTCCAACCTTCAATTCTAAGCAAAATATAGCCCTGCACATTGTGTTAGTGCTTTGTTTGGTATATGAGCCACTTTCAGGACGTGTCACTTGGCCAACACTTTTGCCTCATTACCAAGAACAGCAACCATGCAAAATCATTTTTTGAAACTTGCATTTCTGTCATTGGAACTTTTATGTGAAAATACTACTTCTTCAGTGACAGTGGTTTGGGTTTTTCACAATCTGGATTATACTGCCTGCAAAATACAATGTTCACACTGAAACCTCTAAGGATGTTTACTTTTTTAGAAGTGAAGTAGGGGAGCAGAACAGACTTCAAAATTTAAAGAGGCTCAGGAGTGAATACAGTGAGCACGAGGTCTTTAACTTTTGGCTGAGTGAAGAACAATTTCATTGATTTGAGAGATTCAATGGAATTTGTCTTTCTTCACATTACATTATAAAACAAGTTGAATATTTCAAGTAGTTCAACTATTTCTAGCACAAAGAGAACTATTACTGCTTTTTAATTCTGTATCTGCAAATACTAAACTCTTGTAATCTAAAAAAGGCTATGCATCTTCTCCTTATTTACTGGGATTGACAGTAATCCCAGAAAGAATATTACTGTTTAAACATGACTGATTAAAAGCCTGATAAACTCTGGGGTATTTTAGAACACTCACGATACACATTTTTATTTCATGTCAGTTTTTAAAAACTTGTTTCTGTAGTGCTATTGTGAGTTACCATTCTTAATCTTTTTCTTACTGGTGCTGGCAGTCATGTATAAATAGACATGTTTTGGATTCAGTCAATCTGTGTCACTGCCTTGGAAAGCAAATTTAATGATAGAATGTTTCCGTTAATTTCTTTTATCTCTAAACTTTTATTGTCTTTCTTGCTTACTTTTTTACTATTATTTTTCCTTCAGGAAGAAATATGATCAAAATTACATTTGGCTTAGTCCTAAAAGATTTTGAACACCTATAATTTTAATTTAATTTAACAGAATCTGACAATGCTTGGTGCCATTTATCATGTCCATCAAAGAAGAGACAGAGAGGTTTGGCAGAGAAGTTGATTGAGTTTCCTTTTGTTAATGAAAACAATACTGCTGACAATTCATTAAAAACATTCCATTTCTTTTTAATATTCCTGGAGTAGCAGGAAGAAAGCCAGAGGGAAAGCTGAAATTGGAAGAATTGTTTTAGATTTCACTTCTCTCATTTGTGTTTAGACTTATAAGGCACTGACTCCTCTTGGTATTTTTTTTTATTCTGATATCTGTGAGAGAAGATAAAAGGAGGAATGGAAATGCCCCAGAAACTTGCTTTGGACATTGAAAAACTGCTGCATCCAATTTGTTCTGTATAAACTTGTAACCACATTAAAAAGATACTTTTTAAAGTTTTGCTCCTACTGAAAAACAAATCTGAGTGTCCAGACTTACCTACCACACAAGTGTTCAAAAAATACAATTTAATACCTTAAAAATGTTAATGAAATGTGAATTTTAAGAGTAAATACCTAAAAATAGAATATACTTAGACTTTAATTATGTGATGCACTGAGTTTTGAGTCATCATGATAATTAATTTTTATTTTTAGGGGGTGGTTCTGCAGTTGCAAAGAATGGCAACCTTTTTTGTTCCCATAGGAAAACTATTATGAACATAACCTGCACATGCAACCTGAGATCAGATCTTTGCAGCTTAAGTGTGTACCTTGAAATTAGATGTTTGTTTCACGTGCCCTCCATTCTCTTCACAGCATTTTAGCAAAAATAGGAGAAGCATCCATATCTTGCTGCTCCGTATGCCACTGATATATATTCTGAAATTTAATCCAAAAAGGAAATTAGGTATTAATTTTGATTTGTTTCACTGTTTTGCTTTTAAAGCAAAGAAATCTAATTAAAGGTGCAATATGTATGCTACAGAATAGCGTAAATTATGCCAGTCCAATTTAAAAGAAAATTGTATGTACAGATGTAGCTCTCTGCCCTATTTCCTCTCAGCCCTCCCACCATATGAATCCCAGAATACATGAAGATGATGTTCTGCCCTGTTCTCTCTGATACTGTTTCTCACAGTCCTAATGCAGTCTTTCCATCTGTGATGGGTACCCAAAACTAATTCACAGCTGAATGGTAACATTTGCTAAAAAGATAACCTTGAACTCTGCTTACCTACCAAACAGTATTCAACAAATCTGTTCCATATCCTCTCCTTTAGTTTTTATTGTCTCTGAATCTTTGCATTGTGTAGTGATTGGACAAAATAGAGAAAAAGGAGATGGTTAATTAGTATAAACAAAATCTATGTAAATTATTAATGGAGATTCATCATTTTCAGTTACCAAAGCCTCACTCTTGGTTTATTTAAACTTTTCTAATAGCAATAATAAGATTTCAATGCAAATTAAGCTATTCTAAATTAAGGCTCACTTCTCAAATACTTACTGCAAATAAGAAACACACGCTCTATCCTCTTACTGAGGGCTGAATAATAATTTGAAAACAAAGGTAGAATGGATAAATAAACTCAGATTTAATTTATTCATTAAATATCACATATGTCCACATATAATTCTTATTTGTGTTAAAAAGTGTAAGCAAAGACACCATAAAATTACCACAATAACAGCATGTTACAATGAAAATCAAAAATAATTGAAATTGCTAAACTGATTTTTTTTTCTCTAGGAAGCAGTTAAAATATTCTAATTTCTCTCAGGTTTCAGAAAATTAAATAGTGGTTCTTATTCGGGTTATATTGTTTGGAGGCTTTACCTTTTTTTCCTACCCAGTGAGAAATTGTGTCAAAATCAGAGAATACAAAGCAACTCTCTAGTGACTCAGCAGGACTGTTTATTCTCCTTTATTTCTGTGGCAGGCAATAATTGTTACATTATTTTCCTCAAAAGGCTTCTTTCTTTTTCCTTGAATTAATAACCTTACATGAAGATTGTGAATCTGTTGGGGTTTTTTAAAAATTTATTTGCAGGCCTGGAATTCCTCCTTTTGGGAGTTTCAGTGATACTACTTGTGGGCACAAAGAACCATACCATAAGTCAAGGTGTTTTAATACTTGAGGAGAATAAAATTTTAAACACCACAGAGTAGAGTATTAATGTAAAGAAGCAGGATATATCAAACAAAATTTCATCCAGAGACTGCAGATGAAAAAGCTGTGGAAGAAAAATCCCTGTAATTGTATGATGGACTTGGTTTAAAATCTGACTGATAACAGAGAATATCGCTACAGCAAAAAAAAAGGCTCTGTACTGAAATAGGGAAATCTGTTCATGATAAATATTCACACTGAGATTTTGCTGTCTTGATTATGAGTGGTGCAGGACATGAGGACACATTCAAAATGCAATGTGAGGGAGAAAAAATATACTCTACTAAAATGCTGACACAAACTGTATCCTTTAAAGCTGTTCTTAAAATAATTCCTTAGGTTTATTGAATGAAAGAAAAATGAAATATTTTTTATTTATGTGAAATTTTGTTTCACCCGAATGTGAACCTAACGACAAAATCCCAACTTTATGAAGGCACTGGCTTCCCAGGACTTATTTAAAATTCATGCCAATGTGAATTTCTTTGAAGTAAATATTTTAAGTAGAAAATGCATCATCTCTCCATGAGCACTAGCATTATTCTCTTCATCTCTGTCTCAGTAAAGTGAAACTCTGGCTCTTACCAGGAGAACTAGCCTCTGGTTTTCCTGACATGTTTAATCTTTCAGAAATAAAAATTACTGCTCTTCTTCATACAGGAAGCCTTTTTTCTTTTTCTTTCTCTTTTTGTCTTTTTTTTTTTATTTAGAAGTGTACTCATGCACATGCACCCACATATTGTTACAGACAATTATTGCTTAAAGAAAAGTGTCACATATAGACAGGATAGGCAACAGTCAAACTTATTTGTCTCCTATACCTAATTTTTCTTACAAAAATTTTGACTGCAGCTGGAACAACCAGGTTATGTTTTTTCTCCCCTATATATCTTTAGTTTCTTTCTTCTGACAATATCAAATTTTCCATCAGCTATGTTAAAAGCATGGAATTTTTCCAGTATTTCTCCACCATTTATGTCAAGGCAAATGTTAATTCATAAAGATTTCTTCTTTTTTCTTTCTTTTTTTTTTTTTTTTTTAATTTTCATAATCTAGTTTCACTTTGTTTTGTTTTGGAGAATTCCGTACTGCTGTATTTTAAATTTTAACTTTATTACTATTTTTAATAATTCCTCTGATTTCTTTCTTAAAATTTGTTTTCATTCCTTACCATCTACAGCAAACAATTTCTTGGAGGTTATGGTATTAGCAGTACTTTCTTTTGATCAATTATTGTGAATCTCTGGCAGTATATGAATTTTTAAGTATAGGAAATTTTAAAGTTACAGATTGAAATGATGCAATTTAAAGACTTTTAGGGCTATGTTTTTTAACCCCAAAGTGTCTTGGAAATAACAAAATCTCTACTCAGACTTTAGATTTCAAGTAGCACCTTAAAATTTAACTTGGCACAAGTTTGGAAAAGTTTTAACACTCAGTGACTCCATTATGATCTTAATAAAACTTTAACTGAATTTTTTGCTTACTAATATCTACACAGGATGTATCCCCAAGGACAATTGTATAGTTACCTTGGATTCACCTTACATGAAAAATTTGAAACCTAAAGAAAAAGAAAGGAACAGAGCACCGGAAGGATGTGTATATCACATAAGCCCTGAGAAAGAACTGGAATCTAGATCTAAATGTACTGTAGTATCATAGAAACTTTTACATATAGGTAGAAAAACAAATCTGTTTAAATTATTGGACACCGATTTGTGAAGAAATCAACCATCTCTAGGAGAAGTGAGTATTATTGAAATCAGAGCTAACTTTACAGAAAGCTGTTATTAATTGCTATCCAAATTGAATTTGATATGGCAGGGTCTGAAATATTAGCTCAAGAAACTACAGAGCATGTCCGTCTATTAATTCATTAGGAGTGCAATTTCCTAAACACTGGCAGAACACTGGCAGAAAAATTCTGGTTAACAGCTTGCAGCTCACTGGAGCTACTCAGCACCAGCTTTACAGCATCTCCTTTACATTAAAACAAAGCAATGCTTCATGATGCAGGTCATCAGGTCTTCTGGATTCCTCATAAAATATTTTTAGAGATATAAGTATTAAAAAATGGATATTTGGTGATGCCTGTTTTGTTTATTTTTACTACAATCAATGCTAATACAACACAAAAAACCACAGGGAGTGTTATTAACCTGCCTGGAGGCTGATCTCTACAGTGTTGGTGGGTGAGTTGCCAAAGACCTTTATAATCAGTAGAGAGACATAGGTGTACATAAGTCAAGCACTCCAATCCTAATTAGGTCAAATGCTTGATGTAAACCTTAACATGTACATTTGTTTCTCCTCAATAAGAAAATCTAAGGTCATTAGATCAGGCATGGATTTCCTAAGCAGAAACACTTAATATTAAATTATGTAATTGCATTTTACCATTTGTATACTTTTGTTTGCATAGCTTTTGTCTTGTTTGACAAACATTTGCACCCCTGTTTTACAATTACAGTCTAATCAAGTAAAACTGCATAGAAATCCAGAAAAAATAGTTCTTTATTTTGAATGTTTTTGAATGTTTCTTCAGTTACAGAAAGCAGAATATATTTGGTGACTTATACTGGGATAGCCTGATTTTGAATTACACAGAACATATATGTGAATATTTTTGTTATCAGGAAGAATTACATAATGTTAGTAGAAATACTAGTAATTGTCTAATTGCAGTGCCCCTGTCCCTTTATAGTGCATTTCATTTACCAAAATTCATAGGTCTTCAAAAAGGTCACTGTGTATGGAAAAAAAACACGGAGGGGAATTGTTGCCTATTGTTTAAGTGTTTCTATATCCATGGCATCTCTGGTGGGTTGACCTTGGCTGGACACTGGGTGCCCACCAGAACTGCTCTCCTCAGGTGGATGGGGGAGAGAGGATAAAATGAAAGGCTTGTGGGTTGAGATAGGAACAGGGAGAGATCACTCACCAATCATCATAATGGGCAAAACAGACTTTACTTGGGGAAATTAGTTTAATTCAAATCAATTAGATCAATTCAAAACTGGAGTAGGTTAATGAGAATAAATCCTTTCCCCCCCACCCCCCCCTTCTTCTCTGTCTCAAATTCACTTCTGAATGCTCTACTCCTCACCTTCAGAGTCTCAGGGGTATGGGGAATGTGGCTGAAATCAGTTCATTGCACGTTGTCTCTGCTGGTCCTTCATCCTCAGTGGGAGGACTCCTCACACTTATGCCCTGTTCCAATGTGGGATCCCTCTCATGGGAGACAGTCCACCATGAACCTCTCGAACACAAGTCATTCCTACAGGCTGTGGTTCATAAACTGCTCCACTGGGTTCACAAACCTCTCCATAGGGTGCAGTCCTTCAGGAACAGGCTGCTCCAGGACGAGTCTCTCACAGAGTCACAGGTTCTGCCAGAATTCTGCTTCAGGGTGGACTTCCCACAGGGTCATAACCTACTTCTGGCACCCACATGCTCCAGTGTGGGGTCCTCCACAGGCCATAGGTAGATATCTGCTCTAGCCCAGACTTCTTTGGGCTTCAGGGGAACAGTCTGTTTCACCATAGTCTTCTCCACAGGCTGTGGGGGAATGGCTGGTCTGGCGCCTGGATCACCTCCTCTGTCTTTCTTCAGTGACCTGGGTGTCTGCAGGGCTGTTTCTCCCATGCGTTCTCTGGCAACGGCTTTTCTGCAGTTTCCCACTCTTAACTCCATTATCTCAGGTGTTACTACCATTGGTAGGTTTGGCCTTGCCAAGGGGGTTCATCTTGGGGTCAGCTGGCGTTGACTCTCTCAGATGTAGGGGGAAGATTTTAGCAACTTCTCGCAGAATCCACCCTGGGGAACCCTGTTAGCAAAAACTTGCCATGTAAACCCAACACAGCATTTCACCATAACATAAGAAAGGAAGGTTTCTGTACTAATGATCTTGTAATCCATATGCATTTATAATTACATATGATTTTACCTCTGTGCCGGTTTTGGATGGGATAGATTTAGTTTTCTCTGCAGTAGCTAGCATAGGGTTATGCTTTGGATTTGTTCTGAAAACAATGTTAGTAGAGATAGAGATGTTTTAGCTGAGCAGTGCTTACTCAGAGCCAAGGCCTTTTCTGCCACTCACCCCACCCCACCATGGAGAAGGCTGGGGGTAAACTAGGTGTTGGGAGTGGACACAGCCAGGACATCTGATCCCAATTGACCAAAGGTTTATTCCAGACCACATCACATCATGCTCAGCATATAAAGCTGGGGGAAGGAGAGGGGGACATTTGGGGTGATTGTCTTTCCACACCTCCATTACACATTATGGAGACCTGCTTTCCTGAAAATGGCTGAACACCTGCCTGCACATGGGATATAGTGAATGAATTCCATTTTCTTTTTTGTTTAAGTGTGCAGCTTTGCTTTACTTATTAAAATGTCTTTATCTGAACCTATGAGATTTCTTGCTTTTCTTATACTCTTCTAGAGGTAGAGGAGTGAATGAGTGATTCTTAGTTGGCAGCTGGAGCTAAACCACAACAACCTGCAAAAGAAATAATTCAAATATTTCATTTACTGTGTAAGAGATTACATGCCTCATGTATTCTGGAAGGCTAAGTTGTGGCTAAAATGGACTGTTCCTTGGCTGAATAAAGTAAGATGCTGGCATGGCAGTACTGAAAACTGAAATACTGGAGCTCCAGCATGACTTTTTTCCAAATAATTTTAGCCCTTTCTCTGAATATAAGTTAAAAATTACAGTCTTAATCCAACAGAAGATACTACATATGAATTATCAAGTGGAAAGTTATGAAACAGTACAGTATTGCACATTTATATTAGGGACTGAATTTCATGTTTCTGGTTCTATTGATGGAACCATGCCAAATTCATGAAAGTGTGATAATTTCCAAGGTGGCAGAAGAAGCATAACAGTTGAATGAATCTGAAATTACCCTTATAGAAGAAGATCTGTAGAATTAAATAGAGAATAATTACCTTTCTCCAGGAATTTTAAGCCTCTCTATAGCAAGGATGTAATTCACTATTAAATTCTATAGACTGGATTAAACCTTGAACAGAAAGAATCTAATTTCTCGTTAAATTTCTTAACTTTGTAGAGGAATTTTTTTATGACTGTATTTCATTCTACAGAACCTATAGAAATGGATTTTCCACTTCACTAGGCCTTCTGCAAACCACATTTCCTGACTTTAAAAGATAGCAAAGAAAGATCATCCTTTGTGAAAAGGAGCATTTATGCTTACACTGACCAAGCTAGTCTCTATTCCTAGTGTCAAAGGGTGAAAGGAGTAGATGTCAGTATGCCGAGATCTTCTGCAGAGGGAGGAAAGGGTACTCCGTCAGGAGCCAAAGTACAGAGGAGCCAAACCACTTTATACATAATCTCCGCAAGTGAAGGCATGCAGGTCACAAAGAGGACTAAAACTTCTGCTACTCTTAGGACCATGGTTTCCACTGATAATATGTATCTAGCTGTGCTTAACCCTAATGGGTTTTTCTGGTGGAAGGCTTCAGTCTGCAGCTATCTTTTGACCCACAAGTTTAACCCACAGCAGTTTGTGTGCATTTTTTCACCTGGGTGGTTCTCTGGACTCTGACTCTACTGATGAGAACGGGATAAATACCTCCATCTTTGAGGCTGCCTAGGTTCACGGATATGATGTAAGACCTATGGCTGACATGTGTCCTTCCAGAAGGCCAGGGAAAAAATCACAGAGAAGCTTAAATGACACTGGTCCTTATCTATGTATTGTTGAATGAAGCCATAGATTTCCACTGAGTATAGTTCACATGTTCATATCACTTGTGATAGACAGCTAACTCTGGTCTTCTCAACCTGTAAGCTAAATTTCACTGCTTTGTCTCATTAGGGACTGTTCAGTTGCCTATACCTAACTGTTGAGTGCCTTTCAAAATTTTCTAGGATATCTGGTAGATAACTGAGGCTGGAAGATTTGGATCAAAAGAAACAGAAGATCTACTCTCTTCTGGTCCAACATCTAGAAACCCAAGGGAATATCCCAGAGTCTGTGTTTAGCTCATTGCCAATATGTTGAAATGATATAATAAAGTTTATGTAATACAGTCTATTTCAAGTTTTGTTTTATTTCTAGGATTGTGGAAGAATTTTCCAGTACATGGCAAAAGAATATGAACAAGAGATCTTTAGTAATGCCTTCTGGAGCAACCATTACTTGTCTGAGAATAAATTCAGAGATTCAAGTAGCCCTCCTGTGTTCCTAGCTGAAGAAATTGTTTATTATTCATTTAAAGGTTTGTGGTTTTTAATATGAGAAATATTGATCAACCTCTGCAATTAGTCTTTTGAATACCATGTATACATGTCTATGTTAACTGTTTTTTACTTTCCAGCAATCTAAATCAGTCATGTTCATATTGCTTTCCCAATATTTTTCTTATTTGATCCATTTTGAAGTGTCAATTCTTCATGCCAAAATTTTCATACTAAGAAATATACTAAGAAATTATTCCTGTCTCAAATTTCTCTGTATGTATGTTTGTAAATGCTTTGAGGCCTCAGGCTAGTCCTGCAATACTTCGGAAAGCCCTGAGGAACCATTATAGTAGTGGGGTGCAGTGTCAGTCCAAAAGCGCTCTGCCTACGTTGCTTCAAAAAACCTGAGAAGATGGACAATGCAAGCAGGAAAATTTCTGAACAACATGTTAAGCCAGCTGGTTTGAGGCTTGGTGATGCATTTTATTTTGGCAACAAACATTATATAGACTTTATTAAAAATAATGACAGCAAACAGATGGTCACTCTTCATGGAATTATACTGAAGACATTTGTGAACTTTTTTCTTTGAATGAACTGCAACTAACTAACATTTTAAAAATCATGCAACGTCTTAAAAAGTGAAGAAATCTTAATTATGTTCTTGCCAGTTTGTTTAGTGAGAATTTTTCCCCTAAAAAAAAAGAAACCGAAGCACAAGCATGGTTCCAAATATTTTGGACATTATGTACAACTAACATTTTTTTAAACTGTGTGTGAAAAAACAGTGTAATAAAACATATTAATAGCTTTTGAAAGATTATCTTTTTTTTTTCAGGAATAAAACCACATTGTTCAATAAGGAAATCTGCAGACATTTAAAAGCTTTAATCTCATGAAAAGCTTTATCTGGACAGAGTACATTAGTCTTCAGCTGTTTTTAGGGTAAATAACCACTATAAATACAAATATTTTTAATCATGATTAAGAGCGAGCTCTTAACAAAGGGTTATTGAGAAGGACCAGTGAAAAATCCCATTTTATGCATCTTGAGCATCCCATGAGCAGGTCTCTTCACTTATTTCCCTACAGTGTGCCATTAATGCCTCATCATGAATTTCTCTGTCAGGTTGTATCCTATTGACTTCAGTCTTGTCTGATTGAAGAGTATATACATGGTTTTTACTTGTGTAAACAGTAAAAAAGTTTTAAAAGCGACTTTCCTCTCTAAATTATTTATGATGCTGTACTGTCAGCCAGCTTCTGTGAAATCCCACTAAAGTTGTGTGAAAGCACACCAAATGTGTTCTTCCTTCCCTTCAGAAACGTGTCTTGAACAAAGAATGGCTGTGTGGGGCAGCATCTGTGGTTAGTCCATTAGCTCAAGGGGCAAAGAATTACACTGCAGAGCTAAAGATTCCCCCTCTCCTCATTGCTCCTCTGAGTTGTCTGTGCATTTCTCTGTAGTGGAAAATAGACCTTACTTTCAATTTGATTCTGCTAAAAAATGCAGATTATGGATTAGAAATTCAGCTCATACAGTGCTGTTTTTACATTTTTTATGTTATTAAACTACCAGAATATTAGCGCTGCAAAGTTGAGTGCTTAAATTATCAAATGCATTATTTAAGATTCCTAAGCAATATTAAATCTGCCTCTTTCTGTATACCTTTTTGATGTGAGACCACGTTATATTTTTTGGGTTGTTCCCCTGCTTCGTATGTTACAAAGCTAGATATTGTTGAGACTGCCTAAAAGATTCATAGAACTGTAGAATTGCTTGAATTGGAAGGGACCTTAAAGATTACCTACTTCAAACACTGCTGCCACAGGCAGGGATGCCATTCACTAGGCCAGGTTGCTCAGGGCAAGACTGACCTGGCCTTAAACAGTTGCAAGGGGCACTTGGATAGTTTCTCAGACTGGTAAAATTCATGGGGTTTTGCCTGTAAGAACCCCTACCTTGTTTTTGTGTTTGTAGTGAATTTGTCAGGGAACTGAGGAGATAACCAATTTTTTCTTGTGGTTAATGCAGTAAAATGTCACCCTGGACATATGTCTGTCACAAATGCCCTGAAAAATGATGCAATAAATGTTTATTGTTCACTGCTTATTCTATTAGAATGAAATACTTCTAATTTGCTTTGAATGACTGAAATAATCTTCCTTTACTGAAAATGTAAATGAATAGATACTACTAGATTGTGCCATCACCTTGACCTCTAAGTCCTCCATCTTGAAAATTACAGGAGAAATCCTACTAGCTACAGATTTCAAGTGAAATTGAAAGAAGCTGCCTTTTGATCAAAGAAAATCAGCTTCCAGATGTTTCATATGTAGCACAAATATTAACATTGAGTTGTGTTGTGCTGTGTGGATGTATCAGCTTAGTTCTGGAAACTGGCAGGCAAAAAGAGAAGTCTTTCCAATTTCAAGGCTCCATACACTCTTCATTAACATGAGCACTCATTGGCTTGGACTGGCATCAGCTCAAGAATCTCTGCACAAGGTGATATTCCCAGTAGTGCAGGGTGTGTGCTGGCAAGTCGAAAATCTCATTTGTGTTTAGTGGTGAAGTTGGACAATAACAAAATTTTTATTTTGGAGAATGTTATTTCAAATTTCTGAAACACAAGAACAATGTCCAAAAGAGGATTAAAGGGACTCATGCATGATAAATTTGATTTGGGGATACATATATAAGGACTCAAATAAAAATGGCATTTAATAGTTATGAGTTTAGAGCTAAACCCCATGTCCAGAAGAAGTCACATTGTGAACCTTTGTAAGTATTTATTCAGCCAATTCCTTGTGTCCTTCTGGTTAATTGAAGGATGTAGGAGTTTAATAATAGTAAAACAAAAATCTGCATGTACTAGCACATAAAAACTAAAGTTACTTAGTTTATGTTTATCAAAGGTTTAGCATATAGTGACATGATTTTGATAGCTTGAATATTTGGGGTAAGAGAAAAAGGGACAAAGTTCCTAAGCTGTTATATATAGCTTGGCTCTAATGGTTGCAACTATTTTTATCAGCTCTTATTTATTTGCTCTTATTACTCTATTGTCATGTGCCATAAATCCTAGAGACCAAACTATAAGATTATACATGTTGCTTATGCTGTGTATTTGAAAGAATTTAAAAAAAAAAAAAAAAGTAAGAAAGTTGTAGAAATATTTTAGCTCATTTCTTTTTTTATTATTACTATTTTTCATGCTCCTCTACTTTGAGTCAGGTTGGCTTCTTTACCATGCCCTCCAGATCACAGGATACGCAAGGAGAAGAAAATGGTAGCTAATAAATTTTTGAAACCTCTAAAAATTACCTCTGTAAAATAGCTTTTCTATATATTATAATGTCACTATTTTATGGCCTGATGTTGCCTGACCTTCCATTATGAGAAGCTGAGGCCCCTCTTCAATGGTGTGAGGCTCACATTTATAACCTTGTATGGTTTTAAGGTACTAGCCCTTAAACAGGTTACTTATGGCTAAGACAGAATTGCCTGTTCTGGGGCTCAGTATTATTTAAATGCATGGAGAGGAAAATAGGGGAAGCATGATTTTGGTATTTGTGTCTGACAATATATACTTCAGAAACAGACTTGAAACTAAATATAAAATCCTGACGCTAAAAGCCCCAACATATCATTGACTTCGAAGATTTTATTATTCCATCACGTGGATACTTCTCCATGTCTCTGTGTGGAAATACAGCACGCTAGAGTACAAGTCACTTTCAAATGATCTCAGAGAATTTATTCCAACATCTATAATGACTTAATAAAGATTTTAATGATATAGAGTGAGAGAAGTAGCAGACCTTAATTAGGTAATTTTGCAAAGTGATGTGTACTTAAGGTTGTTAACAAATTAGGTTTACTTTAGGAAAAAAGTCACTAGTTTTCCAAAATCCACAAAGCTATAGTACCAATGTTCATCAGAAAAGTGTCCAGTTCACTGTGTTTTTACTGTAAGCCTAAAATTATTTATTTTTGATATTTGAAAGATGTATTTCTTCAAAATATTTCAGTGACAGAAGTGGAAATCTTGAATTTTGAATGACTGTGCTTTTTTTAAAGGATTTGCCACCCTTGGTTATTAACCCTCAGTGTTAACAAACTCAGGAGTGCAAACATCTGCTACTCTTTCCAGTTTAGTTCTTTACCAGTCTCCAACTTTACACTGTTGGTAGAGGAATTTAATCTTTCAGTGCAAAAATTATGCACATACTTTGTTTGGTTAAAGAGGAAAAAAAAAAAGGGAATCCGCTAGCTTTATTGGAATTCTACTTGCAGTTTGAAAACCTGATTTTTATGTTCACAGTTCAGAGAAGATGATGAATAAATATAATATAAACAGAGCTGAAGAAAGGGTTAGAGACTAACAATTTCTTTTGTTTGGTACTTTATTTGCAACCATAAAATTTGTACTGTGCTCTTGAACCATACTATGACACAAGTTCATGTTTACCACATCTGTGGGGAAAGAGCTGATACTGTGAACACTGTCTGCACATTGGATTCTTAGACCACAGGTTTCTAAGCTCAGTGACATTAGATGGAATCTTTTCAAGTGCTTACTTTAGCTTGAAAATCTTTTTCTACTTAGTAAAGTGCTTTTTCTTTTCTTTTCTTTTTCTACTTTAAAGTGCTGCTGGAGCTGCACAGGAGTTTTATCTGCAGTAAATCATTAAAGATCACAATATTGAGTCTCAGAGGTTTTAGATACATTAACATTCCAATAGGATGCTAAAGATCTTGTTTTACTAGCAAGAACTTGATGTAACTTGACCTTATAATAGGAAAATAGGATTTTTCTATTCAGGATTTCTAAATGCAGTATCAAGGCAGATGTGGGAAAAAAACCCCATCATAATGTTTTAAACGCCTCTTACAGTAACTGCATTTGCAGTGCTAGAAAAGAAGTTGTATTTAAGTATTTCTTTTAGGAAATCCAAATTAAGAACTCCTATTTCTGTCTCCTTGTCATATTTCTCACAGCTACATTGTATTAGGCTGTTCCTTTTGGAAATATTGCAGAGGAATGAACATTTTGTGAAAGAGTTCCTGTGCTTCAGTGCAGTTAATTTAAGGAAAGATTAATAGAAATTTCAGCTGAACACAAAGGCAGCCCAGAAACCTTGAGACAGTTGCTTAATAATTGCTTTTTCATGATTGCTGAAGACTGCATTGCTATTTTTTGAAAAAAAAATCCATTATGTTGCTCCAGTATGATAAATCCTCTTGTACAGTGTAAGTATTTTAATATTGCCTAGATATCTTCCAGTTTAAATCTTGAGTTGTTATTTGCATTCTGATTTTGATGAACTCAAAAAAGGAATCTTAGTAAACAATAACAGATTAGATGGATAGATCCTAAACACAGCAGGTGGGGAAGCTGCAAAGCAGTAGTGGTTGTCAGGTTACAGACTACCTAGAATTCAATCTTCATGTACAAAACAGAAGAAATAAATGCAGTCTGATACACCAGAAGGCTAAAGCTATGTCAGACACTTAAATAGAAATTATGAGATGATATTGCTAAAAATTTGAAAGCTTGCTTTAAGCGTCCTTCTACCTCAAACACACTCCAAAGTTTTGGGAAGCAAAAAGCTTTTATGTACTGCTTTAATTTGTTCCTTTTCCTTTTTCTTCCTCTTCTGGCACAAGGGCAAGAACAGCTGACTCTCAGAGTCATGGCAAATTGATTTTGTGTTGTTCACTTAAAACAAGATTTCTAAAGTTTTGCTTTACTATTACTTGTTCTCAAACATTTCCATCTTTATTATTGATTCTATTTTTTTTCTTTGCTGTGAAATGCTGTAAGAACAGCAGACATTATTTTCATGGAGCAAAAGTATACTCCTGCATAGTATACCTGTGGGCATTTTGATGTCGTACACCAAATTCAAAACAGACTAGACTAAAAACTCCAGTGCATTAGAAAAGAGCTACAATGCCTATTGTGTGTGTATTTTTGTTAACTGTAACAGATTTTGTGTTTTAAAGGGCATGACCCTCAATATAGGAGGTGGAGACTAGAGGACAGAGAGCTAATCGTGGGATTAATGTAGATTTTATTTATAATCCCTTCTGGGTTTATATGCTTTTATCCACTGTTAGTGTGGAAACAAGACAAATCCCCTTTTAATTCTTGTTATTAATGAAGATTTGTCCAAAAGCTTTATTGTGTCTTCAGTGAAAGCCTCATGCTTGGGAAATGCATAAGCTTACCATTGCAGCTGGAGGACTCAGAGGTATTATTCCTCAGGGACTTGCAGTACCACCTCAGGTTTCAAGAGAGGTGTTGTGGGAGCCCATCAGCTGGTGCCTGGTATCATGTTGCATTCTGTTCTGACACAGAAGGACCATTGCTGTGTAGGTGGATGTGCGGGGCAGTGCTTGCCACCAGCTCCATCCTGCCATTCCCTCCTGGATCCTGACCATTGTTACAATTATGCTGAGCAGCACCAGCTTGCTCTGAAGAGTGCAGAAATCCTGAGTAGGCATATGTAGGCTCAGGGCTGTTTACACAGGACACTGAAAATTGGTCCCACTATCTTTTGGCTCATGTAAGGTTTTCATTCATAGTTAACATTATAATGCCTGAACTGAGAAGAGAGGAATATGGTGAATGGCTTTTGTGAATGGCATGAGGAAAGGGATGGATAGTGAGTGCCATAATTTCACAGAAGTTAACCATTCCAATTTTGTACCTATTTGGCCAGAGCTGATTTGCTGAAGTATCCTTTTTCAATTACTAAAAAAAAAACAAACCCTCCCAAGCTCAGTTTAATGTTGCACAAAGTCTTTTGCCATACTTTATGGTTGGATGTATTTGTTTCAAGGGCTCACAAGATTTGGTTCAAGATTTGGTTCAAGATTCACACCATCTTTACTTTTGGAATTCCTTAGAAAGTACTTTTGAGCATTTTTTTGGTTATCCATAGTTTTGGAACATGTCTTTTTTCTTTGTTGAGTATACAGCTGCTGTATACTCAACTTAGTGAGACTGTTTTGTCAAGGTGAAGGTTTGGTATAAGCTGTCCAAATTTTAGTGCCTTATAAGAGACATAGCTAATAAATGCTGAATGGCTTTTAGTTTTTGTTCTTTATTGACAACCTCAGTATAGGATATTTTTGTCAGAAATGTCTGTCTCTGAATCCTAACCAATCCATTTTGAAGGCTAAGTTATAATCAAATGTTTTATTATCTTTGTGCCTGTTGATGTTCTATCAGATAATATGCTGTTGGGAGCTTGTGCCTGACCAAAGTACAACATTAATAAATAGACTATCTATGCTTTCCTGTGGTTTGAGCCAGCGTCGTGGAGTGTGCAGGCTGAGCTACAAAAGGAATGTGGGAAAGAAAAAAACACCCAAATACTCACAAGATTATAACAACAATGACTCAAATTATGAGGGAGAGAAATCTTAACGAAGGTTTTCTTGATGAAATTACTTTTTTCACTGCATGAAAATTAGAGAATCCCTAGATCCAAGCCCCTTTAATACCCCAAAAAAGACTCTTGCCACCACAGGAAGTCAATTATCTCCATGGTAACCGAAACAAACAGTGAATATTGCTTTAGCAGCCACAAAGAATAAAAATTGCATCTAAAATTTATTTATGTCTTGGGATCAGACACTTGAGATCAGAGAACTGGTCCATAAAGTACCCCAGAGGAGCTAGTAAAAGGAAAAGAAAGTCACTCCCTTTGAAGAGCACAGGGAGCTGTGCTTGGAGTGCATAAATTTGCTTTTTGCATAAATGTGTCTGTATTTGCATGGGTACTCCCTTAACTTCTCTCTATAAATCCCATTTTTGGCAAAGGTTTGGCAACAGTTGCCTGAAAAGACAATTACCTCATAATCTCCCTCACTGTCCAGAATAATCTCTTCTTTATTGCATTAATTAATTTGGGATGAATTAATTTATTCTTATTTCTTTCCTTGCCTAAAAAAAATGCATAGAATTAGTTTTATAAATATTTCAGTGGAATAAATACGAAGAGAATTAGAATTTGGAACTACATAAAATTTCCTTCGCATTTATAAAGTGTGAAGACAAGCTCAATATAATAACCAGTAAGGTGAATCAAAATACTGAAAAGGCCACAAAAATCCTGTGATTTCTGTGTAACAGTGCAGCTAGTCTAGATATTTGTGCACTTGCAGCCAACACCAATACCGTATTTCTCTTTAGAATCCTCCTTTTCTGCTGCTGCAGGACAAACAGTTTTGGCTTTAAAAAAAAAAAAATCCTATCAATGTATCTGATACATATAATAATGAGGTATTGTCTGTATAAATGGACTTTGGTTCATGCTACAGAGCCTAGGGAATAGCATCCTTATCAGAAGTGCCTTTCAGTCATTGACATTTGGGAAGACCTAGCTAAGATGAGATCATTCATCACATATACCCTGCTTCTGTCATTAGTCACTAAGCAGCTCTGTTAGCCACAGCCAGAAAGAATTCGAGTCAGCCTCTGGCCTGCTAGGGCATGTCTCATGTTCTTCCAATAAGCCCAGAGTCTCAAAATGCTTCAAATAATAAATAATGCCCAGAGTCTCAAAATGCTTCAAATCTGCCATGTCCTGCTACGACACCTCAATACGTGAACTTTCAGAAAGCTTTTTCTCAGGTCGACCTGCTACGTATTGAATGCCTTGAAAGCCTGGCCCTTTGCCTGAAATTTTTGTGTCATTTTTCTTATTTGTGTATTATGAAAAGTGTAATTTAGTTTTCTCTTAAAAGTGTGTTTTCCCCAACACTCTACCCCTACTCCCTCTCCCCTCCCTCCCTTTAAAAATGTAGTATTGTGACATTTGTGTCGGCAAAAAACCACCACAAAAATCTTTGGGCCATTAGTAAGAAATAGCAAAAAGGGCTTAAAAAAGTACACAGACAGGTGAGAATTGCTGTTATTTAAGTTAAATAAGTCTTGCCATATCTTTCAGGTTTTGCTGTGAATTATCATCTTTCTATAGTATAATGAAAAGAAAAAAGCTAGTAAAGAATTTTGATCCATATGCTTTCTACAGCAGATGACATTTTCTCCAATTTAACAAAACAAGAAAGTGGAAGAGGATTTCTTGCCATTTGAATATTATTGCCAATTATTAAATGATGAAAGGACATTACAGCCAGCTCTAAAATGTCCCTAGAGGGAAGAGCTTGTGCTTGGTCCAATTTTTTTCTTTTGTTAATCTATTAAAAATTGGAAAGAAAACTGCCATATTAGAAATATTTTGAAATTATGGTCTGTGGGCTAAAGTTGATTGCAGGCACTAAAAATAACTGAGAACACCTTTTGCTGTTAGCTGTAGAGATTCATCTTCTGGCCTGGCTGGCCAGTTAATAAGTGCAGCCAGGCATGACAAATCTGAGCCTTGGCTCCTGTTTTCATTCATTAAATTTCATTAAAGAAAATGCAGACATTTAAAATAAAGTCCTGCTGTCACCTTAAAAATTTCTTTCATGGAAAAGGGATTCTGTGTGACTGCAAAACATGCCCATGAGATAATACTTTTCCCAAGTAATTTGAAGTTTAGACATCCAGGCTGTATTTGTCAGAACACTCATTGGGACTGACAAAGTAGGGCAAGCTGGTGTCCACTGTTTTGGGAACCAAAATCATGTGGCTATATATGACGTACCTGTTACAAATAGTCCCTAGTACATTCTAGTTCCCAGTTTGGGCACAGGAACTCTTTCAAAAAGTGGGAATTAGCATTGCCTAAAATTGTGCCAGGCAAAGTCTGAGTAAGTGCCACCAATGGTCTTGCCTGAAAGGGATTCTGTGCATTACTTACCTCGTTAGCACGTATCAATCCCCAGCTTGGACACCTATCCCTCTGTGAAAATTGATGTCTTTTTCTACTCTAATTAAAGAAGGAGTAAAAATGGCTAGTCAGGATCACTTACCTATATTTTAGAGGGCTCAATCCAGAGGAGGTAAATATTATTCCTAGAGGTTCTTATTGCATTCAAAATATTTTCTTCAGCTGTTATTTTATACTTATCACAAAATATCTACAAGGGACCTCAAAAAAGAAGAAGAAAAATCTTTTAGACAAATTGATCTGAAAACCCCTTGCAATATACTCTGTTTTGGGTCAGCCAGGAAGCCTAGAATAGAATCAAATAATATATAGCAAGAGAAAACAAATGAAGGAAAATCTTATATTATAATTTTATTTATTGAATAAGGACAGCATTTAAAAAAAATCTTTAATATGGATCATGTTAGTAACTGTACTGTAAATATTATTTCAGTGCTTTAAAGGGGAGATGTACACTTAAGTAATCAGACCTTGAACAATGTTCTGTTCTAGAACCTTAAGTATTTTAAAAGTTATTGGTAAGAGATCTACTCAAATAATCTCCTACATGCTCAATGTAACTAAACCTTTTTGTAACACTGCAGGAGTCTTGCTCAGTGTTATTTGATAAGCTTTGGAAGATTCTTAAATATAAAACAGAAAACAGTAAAAGGGAAATACAACACTGTAAATAGGAAAAAGAAAAACTTAGAACATGGACACATGTCTTTTACACTAGGAAGGAGTTAAAATTTAGATATGATAAGACACAGTAAACAAACCAGGAAAATTAGGAAACTTGGACAGAATTAATATATTTCAAAAAAGATAAATGAACAAGTAGAATAAATTACCAGTAAAGGCAATTGAAACAAAGATTATAAATAAAATATGAAATATAAAGTATAAATGAGGTTGGAAGACTTAGATTTATTTCCTAAGAAAGACGAAAGTGAATGATCACACAGGGAAAAGAGGGAAAAGTGGGAAGGTGAGACTAATATGTCAGAAATGAAAGATTGCAATTTTATTCAATAATTTACTTTTCATACTTCATTGAAGTAATTATTAAAGATAATTTATAATATGTAATTAAGAAACAGTACTCAAGATATTTTTTTTCCTTTCAGTCTGGAAAGACTCCTTGACAAAACGGAAAATCGTCAAGGAGAGCAGCAGCACAAATAAAGACCATTATGTATAAGCTAAGCATGTGGTGCTTTACCCCGAGAAGTTACAATGTAAATATTTAAAGAGAACAGATGAATGTGAGGACTCCCAACATAAAATAAAAGAGGAATAATAAATACCCTGCAAGTTTGAAAGGTCAAAAGTCCCTCAGACACAGATTAAATTTTCATAGTGTTTTTGCTAGAAATATGACTGTGTTCCCTTAACAGAACCATGACCTCAATTAATTTGTGTTCCAAATAGAGGAAAAGCAATACAGAACAGGCCTTTATTGTTGCAAAATAAAAATAAGTATGCTAAAAATCTCCCATACACAACAATTCATAAAACTTTATGAATATAAAGTTTTTCCTCAATTCCTTTTGCACATTCAATGTCAAATCTTTAGGTGTAAAAAGGTTTGCTGTGAAGCATCTGCAAATGTTCAATAGAAAACTACACTAATTTTTAAAAAATTATTTTGTAGTTAAAGAGAACAATAACACTATCCAAGGATATGCAGCATCTTTTCAAAAAAGAGGAAACAGGGATCTAACACTGAAGTAGCCTGACTTTAGGGGGATGGTGCCTGTGTATAAACATACTTTTGTTCATAATCCTAGTAGTGTTAGTGCCTTGGGCAATACGTTGCAGAATACAAAGAATTTTACTATTGCAGTCTGTGCCACAATACTAAGACATCAAGAACACTAACCTCAGCTAAATCTTTTAAAGTTGATGTTTTTTAGCTCAGTGTTTTGGCTTTCTGAAGGGCATACCCCTTTTAATGTTAATTTATTTGTAGTCTTTTATCTCCATAGGAAGAATCAATGCCATTTAATACTCAAACCTCCTGGAGGGGAAACAGCAGAAGCTTGGTTAGGTAAAGTCCAGAATGAACTTTCAATCAGCATAGCATGAAAATATACAAAGACCCTGAATTAATTTCTGCCTCCTCAAAACTAGTAGCCTGCAGCCTGAAGATTGCTTTTCTCTGGCAATATTTTCCTCAAAAGAAATGTGTAACAATCCAGTGTCTTTCCTGCTCCTGCACAGTCCTGTGTTTACCAGCCATTTCGCTCTGACAGAGAGGAGTAATAGGGTAGCTCTCTTGTAAATGTGAGTGACCCAGTAGAGATCATTGAGCTAAGTTACCAAGGCACAATTGAGATTCCTTCACTGCAGCTGTACCATATTTCTAGCCCTGTAGTTTGAATGGAAACCTATCACATACAGCAGGGACTACAGCAGTAAAAGGTGAAACCTGAGTTTGCAGGTGACACTCCAGAACTGGAAGTGGTCTGATCTAGCAGCACTGAGTTACTCATGTTTTGCCATAGGTGTTCATTATCACATATATAATGATTCAAATAATTGGAAGCAATGGAAATATTTCCAAATGTTAGATTCAGCTTAGTGAGACTATTTTGTCAAGGTTGCCTTTACAGACAGTGGAGGGGAGCTGTTTGATAAGGCTGATTACAAGCATCTAAAATTAGATTTTTATTCTGAATCAACTACACAAGAAATCACTCTTTAAAAATGGCTGTAAAAAACCCTACACAGGCCACTTTTGATAATGCAAAAGATAGACTTTGTGAATACACAGTCTCTTCCCTAAATCTCAAATATATATATCTTGGCTATAGCTTTGGGTTTTATTTACTCTCTTGTGGTGTATTATTTATTGAAGGAGAGCACTCATTGTGCTGTTGAATTCCTTGGAAATAATTTTCAATTTTAAACTCTTGACCTATAAAGGTTCTTCAGGCCAGCAGGATTTTGGTAGTGGAGGGCTACAGGGGTGGCTTCTATGAGAAGTTGCTGGAAGCTTCCTTCTACATCCAACAAAGCCAAGTGCCAGCTGGCTCCAGGACAGACCCACTATTGGTAACACCTCTGGGATAACAGACTATGGGGCAGAAAACTGCAGGAATACACCCAAATATGTGAGAGGAGCAGCCCTGCAGACACCCAGGCCAGTGAAGAAAGACAGTCAAGATGTGCTCCAGGGGCTAGAGCTGAAGTTCCCCTGCAGCCCCTGGTGCAGACCACGGTGAGTCAGGATGTGCCCCTGACGCCCATGGAGTTCAGTTGGAGCAGAGATCTTCCTGCAGCCCATGGAGGACTCCACGCTGAAGGTGGCTGTGCCTCCATGGGAAACCTGTGCTGGTGCTGGTTCCTGGCAGGACCTCTGGGCTCACAGAGAGACGAGCCCACACTGGAGCACACTCACTGGCAGGACTTGTGATGGCACAGGGACCCACTGGAGCAGCCTGTTTCTGAAGGGCTGCACCCTGGAAGGGACCGATGATAGAGCATTTCGTGAAGAACTGCAGCCCATGGGGAGGATGCACATTTGGAGAAGTTCATGGAGAACTGTCTTCTGGGGAGGGACCCCACACTGGAACAGGGGAAGGCAGTGTGCAGTCCTCCCCCCGAGAAGGAAGACGCAGCAGAGAAACTGTGATGAGCTGTCTTGCAATGAACTGCTGAAACGTGTCCAGTGACTGTGTCAAAGGGATTTTCATTGTCTGTAATAAGAGCTTTGGTTACCATATTGTTAACTCTATAGTTATATAGAGTTTAAAAAAAAAATGAACAAAAAAATGCCATTGTAGTATGAGGAAATTCTGATTACTGTAGAGGTGTGCCTTAGGATAAGATGTATCATACCATTCCATTTCCATATACTGTCAGTAAAAGGAAATCTAGCTGATTAGCTCAGACGTAAACGTTTACATCTTACCTCTTGAAGCAAACCCAAGAGTCCATCCGAGTGTGGTGTAAGGATTGCCTGTTTGCAGATCCCTGTCTCTGACTCTGCTTACAGGCTCATCCAGTGTTTATAACTTTAGTCTTACTGCTCTTGAGACAAGACCTTTGTTTCATTCCTGGCTGGGATACCCACCAAGATTTACGTATTTTTGATGATTGTATTTACATTGATTGAAAGGTGTGTTGTAGGAGAGTCTGTACTCTCTATGCTAATAGCACTCTTGTCATGCCCACTAATCCTTTGTTTCATTGTGCCAGAAGCCTTTCCTATGCAAATCAAGTCACAGGAGCACTTTAACATGTAAATAACAACCTGCCTCACATGTGAGGAATTGATGGATTTTAAGTTCCTTGTCTGTGGGGAAGTAATGAATGGTACTTATTTAACATAGACTACTACACTAGATGCATCTCCAGTACTGAGTATCACTCAGTACCAAGTCTAATACAGTGCTCATAGTTTTGAGAATACAAAAGAGAAGGGCCAAAAATCGATGATAAATATATTTCTTTTCCTTTTCTCATCAGTAGTAATCCTGATAAAACATTTAGCAATCTAGGATTTTTGCTGAGATTATGGTACTGTTCTTTCATTGTGGAGTGAATGCTTACTCCTAGGGGAAAATATTACTGAATATTTATTTGTATCTGAATCTAAAACATTTCACATTAAAAAATGAGAAATAGAAAATTTGTCAAGTCAGAAGAGAACTGATTTGCTAAATGACAATATGGTATGCACAACATCAGAAGCAGAAAGTTAGACAAGCTAAATTTGTGAAATTTAAACATGTAGAAATTTTCAATTTTGAATAATGTGCAACCTGCTGTATAAAAGGAATGAGAAAAAATATATGACCCAATTTTGTTTTGTGAAAATTTAAGAGAATTTCAAGAGAAGGTGGGGGTTTACAAGAAAAAAAACCCACCTGATACTAGAACTGGTATCAAAAGATAAAATACTGAGGACTATATGTATCAGAGAAGGATCACAAATTCTATCATGTATGTGACCATATCAATATGAATGTATTATGCTGAAAAAGATAGATTTTTTTTTAACCATAAAAATAGAAAGTTTGTTTCAATTTGATGTAAGTCAAAACCAGAAATTTAGCATAAAGATTTAACACAAGACAAAGAGTTTGCACGCTTTGTTCTAGCCATTTTCTGTCTGCAGTGTGGTCTACTCTCTTTTTAATAGTTAACAATTCATTTCTACTTAAATTTGTACTTCATTCTGCATTCCATATGTGTTTACACCAGAGAATGACACGTGGATAGGGTTAGTTTTAGAAAGATGAGTGGTCTAGATGATTTTGGTTGGCAAAAAACATAGTTAGGCCTACTGGGTTTATCATTACACACAGCATAAATATCTAGGTACGTTTTATGGTGCATAATTGCAAGTTAACTTTTGTCAGCACTTAAAATGGAAAGACTTCCTTTTAAAAATGCACATCAAAATAAACAATGTGACTTTTCTGAAGTTTTCCTTTTATCTAAAGACAAAAGTATGGTGCAGCTCTGTTTAGATCAGAAAACCATTTGCAAGTGGAAAGAATCTGACATATGCTTGGTAAGCTGGAAGAATTAAAAGTACTTAACAGGTTCTGAAAAGCATTATACTCAAATTATCTGAGAAAGAAATTAGGTCCATGTAAAATTAAAATCCAAATAATCTTTGAATTATATATGTATATATGTATATATGTATATATGTATATATGTATATATGTATATATGTATATATGTATATATGCAGGAGTAGTTTCACCATTTTCCCCCTTGACACCTTCCCCCACCCAAAATAGGGTAATAATCCCTGTCATCTGTTAGTGATATGTAACCAAACCCACAATACTTAATTTTCAGATCTCCTCTAATTACTCAGACTAAGAAAACATCATGAATTTTTTCAGAAACACTTTGAGGAGTGAGAACTAGCTCACTGAATGTAAGCATAGAATATGAAGGACTAAACCTTTTTATGAAGAGAAATAGGCATTTGCAGGGCATGAATCATCTGTTTCTAAAATAGGTCAAAAGATTTGTGCCTTCAAATGCCCGTTTTCCTTCTGTGACTAAAAATGGAATTTCAGTTGAATGACTCAAGTGATTCAGACACCATAGGTGTCTAAAATGAGGTGAAAAGTATATTGTCCATAACTACTTTAATGATATTATTCATTTGAAAAACAATTTTATAAAGATGAAGTTGTATTATCATCTCTCACTTGCCATACAAGTATGTCCAAGTATATCAAACATTTTTCTGTTGGGCTACAGCTACAGTATATTTTCAAATTACTATTTGAAACAATAAAATTTCAAGTTAGGTTGGAGAAATTATTGTATTAATCATTCTCTAAAGTCTTCTCTGATACAAAGGATTTTTCCCACATTTGGCTAAAAACCAAATGTAGAACTTGCATCTCTCTCTCTCTCTCTCTCTCTTTCTGTCTCTCATAGTACTCTTTCTGAAATTGTTTGAACTGGCACAGACATTTCACAAGTTATTCCTGTTTCTTTGCTTTTATAGGAAACACGCTTGAGATTTTTACCTCTTCCCTCTTTTCTCCATGTAGGAGCTTTACATGGACGAATGTGTGCGAACAGAATCCTTGAAGACCCTTTTTTCTTTTGTGGTCTAGTGGCCACAGAGGTCAGATTTATCTCAGATAACTTAGGTCACCCTTGTAATTTTTCCAGCTCAATTAGTTGCTATAGCCCTCTTTTGTAATCAGTAATGGGAAATAGGTGTTTTAAGGCATTATTAAATGAAATATTAAATTCCAGTAGATGAATCAGTCCTGAGAAGTACATTCATTGAAAAGAAACTTAATGTGCCAATCTCAGTTATAAGGCAACTGTACATTTCTCACCAAAAATGATCCAAGGAGCAAACTTTTGAACAGGAATTAGTGTTATATAGGTTCTTGGCTCTGTTCTCCAGTGGAGTCTCTCTTGCCAGAGAGACAGAATATGTACGTGACTGGAGAGGAGCTGGGCAATGTCAATTAGGCTTTGAGGCCAGGACTTGTTTTCTTACTTTGACCTACACATAAGTGTTTACTTAAGAGATTGTCTGCATTTAGTCAAAAGAATCCCATCTAAGGTCTTTCCTTGTATTTATAGTATCCTGGACAACAAGGCAATGTCAAAATTGCTTAGTTTCCCAGAGGTTAAAAAAAAAAAAATCACTCTGTCCAGCCTGTAGGGAATTTTTTTTTTGTGTGTGATATCCTTAATTCATACAGCATAACTGGCTACTACTACCCTTGGTGAAGGCTATCTGAAAACATGGCATCTATAAGAAACAGACCTTTCTTTGCCTCAGTAATTGCAAGCATGGGGAAAACCAGAAAGAAATGCAAGACTGAATAGAACAGAAGACATTTAGTGGTATGGAATGGTTGTTGTATGTGTGATGTGTGATTAGGAAATAATTTGGAAAAATGACTGTTAGGGTACAGTAAATTCATAGCTGCCAAGTTTTGGCTGCTCCTGGCATGACATTTTCCCCTCTCTTTTGCATGCCAGTTCATACAGAGGTGTGATTAAATAATAAAATGCATAGCATCTTCAAATAAACAGCTCGAGGAAAAGTATGACATCCAGTGGAAATTTAAGCTTTGGTAGTGATGCAGTAGTTAGAAATGTTAGAGAATCATACCTTAGTACATTATATTACTGTAGATAGTAATCTTAAATTTGTTTTTCTGTTTAATATGCCATCCAACTCTTGTGATGTATGCCAATTTCTTAATTTAACATTTTTACAGTACTTCTCTGGTGCTGAACAATTCTGTTTAGTTAGATGTTTCTTAAAAGCACAATAAGATGATATTTTGTGCCCTTTCCCCTAACATTTATGGCAAAGTTATAAAGTTAGTAATTCACTGTTTTTGCATAATTATTTAAAGGTTTTTCCCTTTTGCTGTAAAACAGAGCTGCAAAAGATTTGATAATCCCTCTGAGAAAGGTATTTTTTGCCATCCATTAGAAGTCTTCAGAGTTTGACTTTATTAGGATACCTGTTTCGTGTTAAATCCATTATGCTTTTTTAAAGTAATTTGAAAAAGTGCCTATGTACGTTTTCAATTTTCTTGCAGAAATGTTCACACTCCTAGGTATCCAAAATAAGACTGAAAAATACAGTGGTGAATTATCATTCTCTTTTAGGCAATGAATTCTCTTTTAGGCAAATCCTAACTGCTTGCAAAGGAACCTAAAAGAAATGCTGTGACTTTACAAACCATTTAAAGGATCTTTTGTAGGTCAATTGTGGTATATGAAAAGGTGGTGACAGTACAAAGAAGTGACCTTTATTTGTGATCTTTAAATGCTCTTGCTGTTTTCAAAATAAGTTTCACAGTTTCAGTGATCTCATGAAAGGGTTTTGTTTTGTTTTGCTTTGTTTTGCTTTGTTTTGCTTTGTTTGCTAGTGTTTGAAGGTTTAGACAATATAAGATCAATAAGGGACTTGTTCTGACTCTGTACCTCTTCATTTCTGCTGATATGAGCAGTATTGAGACTTCTGCCCTTTATAGTAAATAGAGTTGGGTTTTTAAGAGCACAGTATAGCATACACAAAATTTTTGAAGCTGTTTTTCATGTTTACATTTTTAAAAAAGAATATGCTGTGCACTCTCCAAAAGACACAGAGGGCAAAGAAAATCCTATCCAAGTAAATACATGCCAAAGTATATTTGCAAGATGCTTCAAAAACGTGCTCTAGGTTTTTTTATCTCTTCTTTAGATTAATTATCTTTGTGTCTGCTTATATACACATATGAGTTGTTAAGGAAGTGTGTAAGAAGAGGAGATGGTTTCTGTTGTCACAGTTTGATGTCTATTTGTCAGTCAATAAAGCTTTGTCTAGTTTTGGTTTTATTTTTTGGGTTTCTAAAAATCGCACAATGAGAATATATGAATTCATACATATTTACTTATCTGTGTATATTTTATTAAGGAGATTATTTTGCCTGGGCTGACTGGAGGACATCTGCTTGTCGACATGAAAATGTCTCTGCACCTCTTTGCTGCCAGCATGGGGTTAGAGTGTATTTCTGTGAAAATAAGCTCCTTAGTATATGTATATCTGCCAAGTCTCAAATGATTCAATAATAGTATCACCTTATGTAGCTTGGAACAACTATGCCATTTTGGGTGAACAAAGTGCTATTGCATAAATAAAAACAGTAAAAGTTCTGTTCATTATATTTTTAAAAATGAGGAGTTTAAAATCCATCAGATTGTCATGTGTGAGACAATAATGTGATTTACATATTAAAATGCCCCTGTGGGTGGATTACCATAGAAAAGATCATTATATAGCAGGGCTGTTTTTCCCCTTCATCAAAATCTCTTTCAAAATGTCTCTTAGAGAAACAAGTGAAGTGAAAACTGTCTTGATTATATATTTCATTTCATTTCTCTTGTCTTTAAAAATCAGAGAAGTTGAAAGCATAATGAAAAAGAATAAAAAAACCCAAAACGTTAAGCAATATGTGTAAAAATCCTTGACAGACTGAAAACAGTTATGGAAAGAGGAGGGAAAAGGTGGAGCAGAGGAAGAGAGGAATATATTCTGAGTTTATCAATACATGACTTGAGTCTGCACAAGCAGAATAGGCCTAAAATATTTATGTCAAAACCCAAACTGGAATGATTGTTCCAAGATCAGCTACTGTCATGTGTACAAGGTCAACAAACAAGAACCTATTTATTCTACAAAAAATGTAATTCTATGAGTGCATTATTCTTCTCCACTTATCTATTAACAGTACAAGAAGAGTAAAATTGCTTGGGTAGACAAAAGAGGACTAAAGTATGTAGACTGTAGTCCTACTGTATAGCATGTATAAGACTTTGATTGAAAGAAATTTTTGGTGTAGCAGTCCGTCATGCATCTCAGATGTTGTACTCTCATAATTCCAGAATGACTGCTTTTGCCTGACAGATAAGTGCTAACACTGACAGTTCTTGGAGTGAGAATTTCCGCCTCTAAAACATATCCACATATATGGATGTCTGTATGCTAATATAATCCTTGGATTATATTCCATAGAACTCCACAGATGCTATAAAAGCATCTAGACAAGTGTCTATACATGTCTTTTAAGCAGAAGAAGAGAATAATTTTAAAATTAGACTATGAAGACCTAAATTTCCTCATAGACTTCTTTTGTGGCAAAACTGCACGCACTGATGATTTTTGATTGTCAGTATGGCTGCAATGTTTTGTTTGGTGTAGGGTCTTTTGTGGTGGGTTTTTTTTTTGGTTTTTTTTTTCACAGAACAGACTGTAGTGTTTTTTCTGTGATTTTTATCCACTTCCTCTGATGAAGCAATGCAATGATGCTTTGTAGAATGAAGCTTGAATAGTTTCCTAAACTGTAGCCTGTGGTTTGCCTATGACTTGCAGAAATGTCTTGCTTTTTCTGTATAGATTGCTGCTGATGACATAATCCAGCCCTCTTGTTTTTGTTTTCTCCCTAGAAATCATACCAAAAAGAAAAAAAAATCATCAGATTTGAGATATCATCTTCCTAACATCATAGTGCAATGAAAATGATGGCTACTGTGTCTAATCATTAGTTAGTTGTTAATGGTCAATGTGAACAGAGGGTGGTCCATGAGACAGATTCAATGTTTAAATACATTCTAAAAAGAAGTTTCTGGAAAGCTTATCTTTTAAAAATTAAATTGAAGCTGACAAAATGTCTCTGCTCTGGCTGCCACAAATTCCTAAAGCCTCTAGCTGCTGATACAGAGATTTTTTTGAGATTGTATATTCTTGAGGCAAGTTTAATAAAAACATTCTGGTTTTGTATAATCAATCTTTTTGTTCTGTGTGTTTGCTCTGATCCAAAACCTATTAAAGTCAATTAGAGTGACTGTGTAAATGAAATGATGCAATGATAATGTAGGAGTCATTGTGCTGTGACTTGCATTAAGCTCTAAGCCAACTTCTTGTAACTCAGCTATTTCCATAAACCTCAGCAGATTTGGACTGACCGAGTGATCATTCAGTTAATGAAAATGTCATACTCTATCTGTTGATAAACCTCTCTGTGAAATAGTTTCTAATAGTACAGAGGATTTTCCATGTCTTTGCCTCTAAAATTCCTTTTGTTTGTTGAGTGTTACTGGTCTATACCAAGTAGCACTAGTATTTGACTTGTTATCTAATGAAAATTATACTTAATATTAAAAATGTTATTAAAATCATATTGATGACATGAGAAATTAATAAATCTTCATTATACTGCTTTGGCTTAGTATATATAAACTCTGTCTAGTACATGCTTAAGAAAAAATGGCGATTTTTTGACTCCCATTTTAAAGAAAATAATACCTAATTTAAATTGGCTGCTCCTAGGCTTTTTTTTGTTTTGTTTTGTTTTGAAACATTTCCTCTTAGGAGAAAACATGATATGTACATGGAGAAAGAAAAAATACCAGAAGATAAGAAGAAACTGGATTATGAAGATGGATGTCAATGAATTTGCTAAAAGACTGCAAAGATGTGTGACAAGATGCTGCCATCACAGGGTCTCCAGGCTTTTAAAAATATTTGATTTTTGTTTCCTTGTTTTTATTTTTTCCAGTGTGGTACAGTCAAAAGTTTTTCTGTTGGTTCAGCATTGATTTTAACACGAAATCAAAGTGTTAAGAAGGTAGAAGAGTAAATGGCAAAACTGGAACACAGAAGATAGATACAGCAATAGAAGAAAAGATAGGAAGTACTAGAAAGAAGGCTGTTTCCATTTGTTGTCAGGGAACATACTGAAGGAAATTTCATTATTTGGTTTCCCCTCTTAGTTTATTCTATAGCTATTCTGTAGTAGTGTCCAAGCTACAAGTAGCTTGTAGTGTCCAAGAAAGGAACAAAAATCAAAAAGCACAAAACAGCACTGTTATCTTGAGTTGCTAATGAGGACTGAAGTTCCCTAAAAGGTAAGAATGAGAAATTAGATGCCAAATGAATTAAGAAATGCTTTTTTAAAATAGACACACAACTTTTCTCTCAGAATTATCCATCAGATCAATAATGCAATAGTGTAAGAGTTGTGTAAATGCATATACCCATCCCACTATAACAGCACTGTGGTCTTGGTGCTCCAGTAAACTTGCCTGGACATTTGTCTGTGTAGTTAGCAGTCCTAATCCAATTACCATCTTTTTTATTTGTTTCATCCAATTTTTCTGGGTTTTCCTTCAGTAACAGTTTTACTTCTGTCATGCAATTTTCTAAAATGGGTGTTATTGTCCCAACTGGGTTTTTTTTTTTTTTTTTTTTGAAAGCAAAAAGACTTTGACTCCCATGAAAGTAAAGTTAGCCCCAAGCTTCATATACTCAGAAACTGAAAATCATATTTTCAAATCTTTCTGTATCTTCAGCCTCACTACAGTTCACTTTAACCTGCTTAGGACTTTTACTCAATGTTCTTCAGACACAAAGATCAAAAGTCTTGCAAGCAGCTGTTACTCATGTTACATATTTCAGATGAGGAAAAGGTCTGAACTAGATGCTACTCTGTGGAGCCAACACGCTTGGTCTCCAAAGTGTCTTCTCCCATTCCAAAAGGTTTAGGCCAGTTGTTCTGAATGTCATTTATAATGGGGAGTTTCATTATTTATCTTTAACTCTGAAATCAAACTTCAGTTAGATTTGTGTTTCTTAGGTAGTTACATCTAAGTGAGAAATGCCATTGCTCAGGAAGAATTTGACTCTGAGCCTGTATCTACCATAAAGCACCAATATTGCCCTGAATAATATTCCTCGTAATTTCCCAGTCAGGAGCTTTTCTCTCAGTGTTACAATTGCCACAGGAAAAACATTCCTCAGATTTATCAAGCAGAGGCAGAATGCTAAGGAGCACCTTGCAGCACCTTAGAGTCCTATTTCTTGTCAATGGAAAGTGCAAGCTTCAGTCTCTTTAGAATATTTTTATAAATTACATTTAAGAGATTCTAAGGTACCATTGAAAGTACTCCAAAAAATATTAAAACAAGACAGTAAGTTGTATATTTCTTTCAGTAATAATCTTGATATCACACTGGGTAAGATAGGGTGCTGCTAGCAGAATTTCTGTCTTTATTATGACAGACCATCTTCTGCTTGTCTAGTACTGTTGATGTGCTAATACTAATGGGGTCACTCATTCATTCCTTTAATAAACATCCTGTCTGAGCATGAAAGACTAGGGCCACATTACATATTCTATATTATTTAAATTTATCTTTATAATCTTACTTACATTTGCCTGTTATCAAGAAAATAGCGTGAAAATGAAGACACAAGCAAAATACGCCAAAGCTTCAAAATTTGAGTCAGGACATTTTTTGGCAATGTAGCAATTTGGACTAATTATTGTACAGTGCCAAAGGCATTCTCGTCAAAGGCATGATGAAATTCTTTCCTCCCACGTTCCCATTAACTTACTTTTACCTCTGCGTAGTTTCTGCTAATGTCACTGTGACTCTGTTTTAACAGAATCTGAAAAAAACACCTGACCCACACCACCTCAGGAGAAATTAGTGAAGTTTTTCTGCAAAACTCTTCAAAAATTTCAGTGTATGCATAGAATATTTGGTTGGGACTGCATCATCTTTGAAAGTGATTATTGCCTTCACTGAGATAGGATTCATTTTTGTGGGGGGAATTAGGAATATTCCCATCTTCTTCATATGTCTTCCTTTAGGAGCATTGAGGATCCTGGGAGAGCAAAGAAGGGGCACTCCATACATCTAACATATCTGATTGATTTTTATTTATGTGGGATACTCAGAGAACCATAGGAATACCAGGTTGAAAGTCACACCAAGGATCATCTGGTCCAAGTCTTCTTGACAAAAGCATTGTCCAAACAAGATGACTCAGTACCCTGTCCAGCTGAATCTTAAAAGTGTCCAGTGTTGGGGAATCCACCACTTTCATTGAGAGTTAATTCCAATAGCTGACTGTTCTTATTGAGAAACATTTTCCTCTTCTGTTCAATTGGAATTTCCCCAGGAGGAACTTGTTCCCATTATACCTCACCTTTTCCATGTGACTCCTGGTAAAAAGAGACTCACCATCTGAAGATGTTTTTTCTGCTTTTTCTCATCTTGAGAGGCAGCTAGGGAACGTTTGTTACTGTTTTGATTGTTGTGGTTTGTTCCCCAGTTGCTTGCAATGGAGTTGCCAGTTTGGACCTCTCCCCAGCAGTTTAAAGCCCACCTCACCAGGATGGCCAGCCCTGCTACCACAGGCTCCCTTGCCATTCATAATAAGATAGGTAAAAATACGACACTATTGTTTCTGGTTTTTGACATGGAAACCAAGTTAATATGTCCCTATATAATATTTGTCTTGTATAGAAGAAAACACATAACAATTAAGTTAGCATTCTCAAACAGAGAAGAGAGAAGCAGGAAAAAAAAAAAGCACCTAAAAATATCACCCCTGAGTTAATATATTTTTAAGCATCACACTCAGTAATAAAATAAGGATTTTCATTTTACTTGCCTCCTAATCAGCTATCAGAAGAAACTCCCAGAAGATTCTGTGTTGACATTCAAAGGCTTCTTGGGCTGCTAAAGCTGCACATACTTCTATAGAAGACAGAAATTATATGCCTTACATGCCAAGATTTTGCTGGTGCCAACTGGGGCAAGCTGTACAGTTGCTGTGTGAGATATCTGTAATAAAATTTTACTCACCTAGGGGGACAGCTGAGCCACAGGTTTCCATCCTTCTTCTGTTGCTGTTGCTGTGTGTGTGATCTCTAGTGCATCATTTTTTCTGTTGACATAAACATAGCTTACCAAAGAAGTATCTTCAGTAAATATTTTAGAGCAGCCTAATACAGTTTCTATCTCAGTGTTTCTTTAGAATTGAATTCCAGGCTTCTGAGTGACACCAAAGAAAACAAACCGATTTTGTTTCAGTGAATGAAATAAATGAAATACACTAATTCATATGAAACTCAAATAGTGGCAACTGAGGTTTCCTCACACCTTACACCCTCCTT
Organism: Acrocephalus scirpaceus scirpaceus; assembly: GCA_910950805.1. Classification (NCBI taxonomy): domain Eukaryota; kingdom Metazoa; phylum Chordata; class Aves; order Passeriformes; family Sylviidae; genus Acrocephalus; species Acrocephalus scirpaceus. The sequence continues at coordinate 60,470,251 of OU383774.1, read as the reverse complement.
AATTTTCTTTTGAGGGAAGATTTCACAGCAGCAATTTTAGATGCGCAGCTGAAGCACAAGGGTAATTTCATTTGACTGTTGAAATAAAACAGCACTGACACATACTTGGGTGGAAAAGCATAGAGGGAGATTGTAACCATACTGAGGTTATCTCACTTAAAATCTAGAATTCCTCTGCCAACAAACCAGCAAACAAAAGTTTTTGATTTGCTGCACCGTACTTAAAATCAAAGTCTTCCTTGGATATTATGGATTGAACTTCTTATATGATTGAAAGCCAATTTTAATTTACCAAAATGGCCTCTGAACTGTAACGAGATGGAAGATAGAATGCAATTTGTGACAGCTAAATAACTTGCACAATTTCTCAGCTTTCCAAGAAAATCTACACAGACACGTATCTCACACTGTTTTTTACTTTTAGACATTCTAAAGATAGATGGGATGGTAATGACTTAAATGTATCACCACAATTTTCATACAGAAAGATTAAAAATATATGTCATAAAATGAACATATAAAATAGCCTGATAAAGGACAGACAGAGTCACATCTGTATTATAAATTCAGTAAACGCTAAACACTGAGCACTGCTACAAAAAATGCATAATGGAGAGTAGAGAAGATTATTGTATCTAATTGAGAAACTGCAGCAGGGAATTTGGTTTATGTTTAATTACTCACGCTGAATTTTTTTCTCTATTCTACCCAGGTTCAGATACAGCCGTCACCCGGGCAATATGTGAGTATATCCCAGAAGATCATTAATTGATGTGACTAGCATTTGTCACATCTTATTCTCACTTCTTTCTTTCAAGTGGAAATTATCTGAAGTTTTTTGACCTAGGAAGATGTATATACTTGTATAATTCATGCCTCAGATGCCATAGATATTTGTGATTGAAAATAAGATCAAGTGAACTCTTACTGAATTTGAAATGGCAGCCACTGAAATTCATGTATCACAGTATCTGGAAATTTCTTCTGTGCTTTGAGAGGGGACCACAGACAGCTTTATACAAACATATCGTGTTCCAGACTAGAGCTGCTGTTTTGCTTGCTGGTTGGTTTGTCTTTGTCTTTGTCTTTGTCTTTGTCTTTGTGTTTGTTTTGTGTGTGCGTGTTGTTCTCAAGTACTGTTTCCTTATTTACAGTAGCATAGGAGTTTCACTGTGCAATAATACACTAAGATTCATTGGTATTTACCTCAGAGGAATATATGAACTATGGATAATCACAGTGGTTAGCAGAATTCAGCAATGCTATCAATTGTCAGTATAATGGAATAATAATAAAAAAGAGAATAGAATGACTGTATATTACTATTTTTTTATTATTTTTAGGTTCATGTTGAGATGTCCATTATAGGTCTAAGAATTTTTGAAGAGACTTTCATATTTAACTATATTGACTTACATTGTTTTCATGAGTAACTAAAAACCCCTAATTTACTGGCATAGAATAGTTAATTGTAAGAATTTCCTTATTGCCAGGAGAAAATTTTATTTTTTACTTCATCTTTAGTTTGTAGTTAGATATTTGTGACTGTGAGGAATCTATCAAGAAAAGGGAAATAATTATTACCTTTTCTCCCATAACATGGTAATTTGAGAAGCTGGTGACGAAGCACTGGAAAAGAAAATGAGAAATTGAAGAGGGCTGCTGGAGGATACAGAGAGATATCAGGCAGATCTGAAAAGAAAGCCCTGAAAAATAGATTTTATGAGATAAGTGGAGTAACATGAGAAGAAAAAGATCTCATTAATCTCTCATGTTTTTATCTCTTTACAGACTGAGCACTAAAACAGAAATAATGCAGCTGTTTTGAGATCAGCAGTTTTGTTGCAAATAAAAGTCTGAGGAAACAGTTCAGTGAGCACCACTGTGTTATAGGGATAAGGATGCAGATTCTCCCTTAGCTCAGCCTTTCAAACCATTCCAGCCTACTGTGATTGTTCTTGAAAGGATAAGAGAGCTAGGACTCCCAGACCCATAAATCATTTAGGAAAGTCTGTTATATTAAATTTAAAAAGAAGGGAAAAAACCCAGTCCCACTGTTGCAGTAATTCTGCTCCATTGTTGATTTACTGTTTTCTAGCTTTAGGACGAGTCCTGTAAGGTGTTTTGAATTTGACCATTTGATGGAATGTACTGTAGGGAGGATTTTCCTTTGTGTTTAAAAAAATACAAAAATTACAAATTTTTTCATTACTTTTTAATCTAATAAAGATGAGATTAGTAGTGGTAATCCTAAAAGATACAATTCCTTAAAGATCACATTTGAAATTTCCAAACTGATTTAGAGTTTTGCCTTTAATAGCAGTTTCAAAGGTCAAGGAGAAACTAAGGGTGGATATATACATTCTGATGATATTGGCTAAGTTGTGGATATCTATTTGATTGTTATCTTGTAATGTGGATTAAGACATCCTTCAGAACAGGTCCTCCCTCATTTCTATCCTTGCTCTGCAGTTACCCTAGGAGTCATCCAGACTTTAAGATTCTCAAGGTCAAAGCTAATCAAAACCACCCTATCCCTCTCCACAAATTCAGTATCTGCACTGTCTGTTCCTTACCTCAAAGACATGTAATACCTTTGCAATAGGAATCATCTCAGCCTGCTCTGCTCTGAATTGTAGTACCATGACGCTGTTGACAGCCAAAGGCACAGGTTTTTAGCGTGTTTAGAGGATGTCTGGTTACAATGGCACAGTCTGAACCCGCTCTAGGAGGCCAGATGAGAGATGTGATGTGCTCCTTGAGTTGGCTCTTCTGTCTCTGTATTGCTTCCATTGGAACACCCGCAGCGGCAGTAGACCTGGCATGATGATTTTGAACTGGAAGGCTTTGATGGTCCTTCCTACTTGCATTTAGCAGACTGCTTCCAGGGTTCTCAAATGAAGGCTCTGAATTTTGCAGTGGAGCAATTTCAAGAGTCTTAATCCTTTTATTGTGCACATAAACTCACACTTTGTGTGAGAGACATAAGTCAGTATATTTTCTCTTTAATGCTCCCCAAAGTTGTGTTACAGTAGTTTCTAAGCGAGAAGGAATATTTACAGATTGTAACTGTGAACTGGTTTTGGCTTGATCTGTGAAATACATTACGGACCTAGGTAAAACAAAGAGTAAAATCCCTCCTGGATATGAATTGTAAAGCCTATGTTGTCTCATGGAAGGAGAGCAAGAAAAAGGATAATGATGCACAGAAAATATGCAAAGAAAAAAGTCTAAAAGCCAAGGAATTATTAAAATTGTGTGAGACATAAAAAAAGGAAATGAATTCTAAGAATTCTCAGATTTTGATATAGATTTTCACCAAGAAATGTAAGACTTCTCAAACAACCGAAACACGCCAATCCTTAAAATGAAGTTATTTCACTGAAAAATGGGCTCAAACCATTGCTTCCTAGAGAAATACTAAAAACCCCAACCCCGTATCAACTGAAAAACCACTGACCTGAATCAGGCTTTGAGACTGAACAGAGAACTGCAGCCTGTGGCAGCACTGCTGTACCAAATTTAATTCAGAATATTTAATGTATAATTTTCTTTCTTGTTCACTAGTTTCAGGTATTTTCTCTATAGACATTTGAATGAATACAAAATATGTCATTAATTTCAAACGGAGAGACACAAGAGACTGCTGCTTCAATGTGCCTCTCTTTTAAAATGAACAACTGTCTGATGCAGATTCTCATCTGGCAAGTATATTGTCATTCTTAAAGGGTGTTATCACACTCATCCTCTCCTTTCCCCTTTATATTGATCCTTAGAATAGACAGAATGTTTTAACCTTTGGAATTTATCACAATGGCTTTTCTTACCTTCAATTCTAGTGGGTTGAGCTCTTTGTATCTGCATTGAGATCTTATCTTCTTGCATTCCTCACATTTCAAGAAGTCTGTCTTGTTGCAAAACTCTTGTTAGAAGATATATAGAAATGTTTTTGGGTTTCTAATCTAAAAAAGAAGTGGCTACACTCTTTGGGAATTAAAATTTGGTTTCCAAAGGAAATAATTCTCCTTTAGAAAATCTAGATGTCTAAAGAAAGATTATTATCTCTGACATGATCCCATCCCTACCATGCCATTTATTGCTTTTCTTCTCTCTTTGGATTTGATCATATTTCTGCCAGAACATTTAGTTTTATTTAAATGCAATGACACAAACATTGCTAATCTGGTTTCCCTTCATTCATTTGTGTACTTGCTGTCAACAATGGTTTTATCAGCCATCAAAATCTAATTGAAATGGCAGTGCTGCATGTAGTCATCCAATAATTATGAAATAAATAGGCTGAACTTTCAAATGCATTTGAAAAAAATCCCATAAAATGACATAAACTGAATAAGGTAATTAAAGAGTTGCTGCTATAATTTTTACTTCTTTTAAAATGCATATTTATCTGAAGACATAACTTCTAAGCTCCAGAGGCAGGTTCTTTCTTCCTTGTTTCTGTATTTTAAAAAGAAGACTGGCTGGATGGAGTTAATTTGGAAGATTGTTCTAGTAAATAGTACAGAAAAAGCACTTCATCATCATACCACAAAACCATGCTTTGCTTTCTCTTCAGAGAACTCCTGCAGTAATACACATATGACAGTTAATAATAGATTATAAAAAGCAGTGCCCTTTATCATCTGAACACCAAATCTTTAGAGGCTTGCAAATAGAACAGTCTGTTCAGTGATTGTAGAAATGTGACGTCAAAGGCCTGTTCTGCTTCTTATTTGAAATGTCTTCATGTTACTCTAGATACTCTACACTCTCTCTTAGAAAAAATCAGGGCTGTGCATTGTAGTACACAGCGTTTTTCCTTAATGGAAACCACATAGTAGTAGCATATTTAAACTTTTGGAAGAAAGGGTAACAGAGCTCTCAAAATAAGCCCTGGTCATGAATGTATATATATATAGTCCTATGATGGATTGGCATAGCAACTATTTCTTAGAACTCTGTTGCTGCCTAAGTAAACAGCTAAAGCACTGAGAATGTCTCAGCTAAGCTGTGCCCGTCTGTAGTGCCAGCATGTACTGCACATGAACATTTTCTTCCAAAGATGGGGATATTCTACTGCTGCTCATTTATGCTGCCATTGTTGCCAGTGTTTTTATCAAAACCCCTAATTTTCTTACTGATTTCATGATGTAATGTATCTAAAGATTCTATTGGTTTTTTCAGTTCACTACATAGCTCAGCATAGTCTCAGCATAGACACTTTTTAATGTCCTAATTCGTATAATTTTAATGGCATATTTTTCTGAATGCCAACAAAAGCTAAATGTGAGCATAAATTAGTCATGACAATCACTTAAATGAGCAGCATACCAGATTGTACATATCATGAAAGGTTATTCCATAATTCAGTCTTTTTATTTGTATTTGTGACAATTTTTATTAATTGTGTCTCCCTAACATATTTTTTAAATGCTAATCACTTAAGCTGGTAGCCTTCCTTAACTGGAAAATGTACATTTAAATGTATATCATCTGATCCTGAAAAACAATTGAAACTTGTGATCCTTTAAATAAAGATTCATTTATGAATAATTTGTAATAAATTTACAAAATGATTCTTTAATAATTTATAATGAAGTCTAACTGAATCATATGTGTCTTATAATCAGTTCAAACACCTATCAACATGGTTATAATTATCTGCAGCAGATGGTACTAATGTCCATAATATACTGGTAAACTATTAATAAATCCTGTATAGATGGCAATAATCTGCTCATTAGAAGTTAGTATTGATAGATACAAGCTCCCTACTATTCTTTAGTTCAAATCTTTAAAAAATGACTAACCATTTTAGTTAATAAACCTTTGCAAACCATTTACCCATTTCTAATGAATGAAAGAATGTTTCAATTAGTGAATTCTAAGTGTCTGATTCCCAGCATGGAATGTTAGATTCTCTTTGATGTGGTTTCCCTGAACATTTTTCTCTGCACCTGTTTCCCTAGTGAGCTTGGCAATTCATGCCATCAAGGCTCAATAACACACTCTTCTCTCCTTGTGTTTTAATTTTTCTTTCTTAGGAACCTCTTAATGGTACTCTTCTTTCTGCTGATTAGAAAGGTGTGATTCATGGGGGAAAGCCCTCATATCCCACCTGAGAGCATTTGGGCACAGAAGATGGTAGGGAACCAAAATTGTTTTGCTCCTTCTCTGGTGTACTTAGATATTATACAAGATACAAAACCTGCTAAAATACATCACTACAGCATTGAGAATGACTATAGCATTGTCCTGGGGTGGGATTTGTCTCACTTCACTTCATTTGTCCTTCCTAGTCTCTTTCAGTAAACTGTTTCTAAAGTCAGTGGGGAGAAATAAACATCTCTGAACAGGCACATGAGATCTTAAGAGAGGTGTCTTAGTAGGTTTGATGAGTCAGCCTCTGGAGTGGTTTAGTTCTCAAGCTTCTGATGACTATGGAAAGAAGCTGGCAACATGCTTTGGCTGTATACCAAATTCTAGATAATTAAAATTAAGTGATGTGAATATGCCACTAGTGTGTGCTTCAGCTAAAGGTTAAAAATCCTAAATCAAGTTATGTGTAAAGTATCTATGCACTTATGTGCAACAGGTATCTAAACTTCCATTGTAGTTGGTAGTGGCCAGTCAACACACCAGTCTGGAGACTGAAGAATAGCTATCCTCTGTAAAACAGATCTATTCCTTCAGATGGAGAGTCTTAAGGACTTCCTTGGCTGCATCAGTTATATTTCCAGTGATTGTAGTAGGATTTTGTGCTTGTACGTTACATGAAGCTGCCTACATTTTCAAACAACAGATCTGAAAGGATCTGAATTTTGTCACTCATCTCCAAATAGCTTGCTTCAATGACGAAATAATCTGTGTTGACTTGCAAAGAAAATGCCAAGTTACAGTTATGTCTGTGGTCTGTCCCAGAGCCTGCTGGGATGCTGTGTGACTTCATTGTCTTTTGTGAAATATCACTATTAGAATAAAAACCTTTAGCAAGCGTGGTGTCTTGTAGGCTAGCTTCTGTTTCATCATAAGCATGAAAAAGCCATTTCTGATATCTCAGATGTCTTGGCTTAGTGCAGCACTGCTACAGAGCATGCAGTGTCACTGCATTATGGAGGAGCAGGGTGCTGTTCCTGTAAGACTTCAGTATGTGCCTGAGGGAATTTATTTTTACTGACCTTGGGTTTATGATTCAGTTGACTTTATATATGCTGCTGTGTTGAATTGTCAGCTCATCCGGACAGTTCCAGTATTCTCGGGAAGCAGACAAGGCTTCTCCCACAGCGTCTGGCTGGCCTGACACAGTGTGACAGAATGATAGATGCAAGCACTTGTAAATCTATGTCTTGTATCATTTGTTCTTAGATATGTTGTAGCCCCTACCTTGAAACTGCACATAGCAGACTTAGCTGATGCTTCTGTCTCTCTGCATTTTTCTACATCAATATCGGGCTAGAGATTTCACATTCCTGTTAAGTTACTGTAATTGTACACTGCAAGGCTGCTCTGGATAAGAAATCAACAATGTATTTGTCAGTCTCTTTCATGCTTACACTTTGCAGTTTCAGTAGCATACTCTAAAGGTTTTCTGGGACTGACAGTGTTTTTTAAAAAGTGAGTTATGGGCACTTCCTACTGGAATATATTATCTTTGACTATATTGGTTAATTTTTTTGCATGCAAACACTGTTACAAGAAATTCCTTTTCTATTTTGACTTTTTTGGATTTGGGTGATGCTAGTAATCCTGAGCTTGACAACTCTCTTCTGTAAGACTACTGCCCTGCGTCCCATCTCACTAGCATCATAATGACAACTGTTCCTTTGCTCACATCCATGTCTTGATACATTTAATAGGTATGTTTTATTGAACTATTTGTGATATGACATATTCTTTCAAGCAGTAGCTTCAAAGATTTACACACACAGGTTGTTTCCCTCCCCCCATAAATACATTTTGCAATTACAAGTAGTCTTTGTGTAATTAGTATCTCAGGGATAGATGTTTCTCACTTTGTATTTACTTTTTTTAGATTTGAGGTATTGGGAAAAAAACCTGTTCTATCTGATCTATACTCCAGTGAGTATTGCTCATCATGAGGTCCTCTTGCACTTACGCTGTTTTTAACTGATTTCCCTGATTCTTGTATCATGCAAAAGAACATAAAATTGGGATCTGCTATACCCTCTACAATAGTGTGTCTGTCCAACATCAGCTATGATGTAGCTGGATTAATTTTCATTCCAGGGAACATCAGCAGAATGTGGTAGGGTAGACACTTTTGCTACTCAGGAATACTTGCCAATATGTCTTTTGAATTTTGGAATTTGACACCAGTTTTTTTCCCTGTAATTTTTAATTTTTGCTTTTGCCTAGGCAGTATTTCATGACTCTAGGCATTTGGCAGTGAGAATATTTTGTGTTTTATTCAAATAGCCTGAGTCTATTCAAATGTGGTTTTGCCAGACATTTCAGTACCTGCCACACTACATAACCAACATGTATTCTCGGACTTTCACAAAGATGTCTTTATCTATCCAATCCTTATTGGCCCCTCTTCTTTGTATGCTCTTTTTCTTCTAATGCACTTGATATTTAGAAAGAAAGATTCTGTTCCAGCAATACTGCTTCAACTATCTTGGTACGTAACATAGAAGAAGCCATTTCAGGTTTTCTAAAACATGCTAACCTTCGGCAAACAAGTATCACTGCGGGTTTGCCCACTCTGTGTGTTTGGGGTTTCTGTGTTTTTAAATTTTGATTACATTGAATCACTGATCTCAGCCTGAACTCTACTAAATTTTTAAATTAACTCCTTTTATCTGAAAGCATTCTTCCTGTGTTAAATAAGACGCTTGAAATTCCAACAAATTTCTTTGGTTTTGTGCTTGCAGTTGTTATTGAAAATATCATCATATGATTTTAAAATATGTTAGCCTGACTGCAGGCTCTGTTGCTCATGTAATGCTAAGGAAATCTTCATTTAGTGAACTTTCTATCTGACCTTGAATTTCCCATATTTTCTATGATCTTGTCTTTGCAGTTGATGATAGTCCACACTATGTAAATAATTTATTTTTGCTAATTTTCACTGCATTACTGTGCAAAAAACCCCCTTTGTATCAATAATTACTTTTTTGACTTAGCAGACTAATTTCTCTTTACTGTAGCAGTTCTATGTGTCATAATACGTGAAGCTTTTCCACCACTGAGCTCTCAAGTCTTCGTGTAGCCTTCGTTCCACACTTTGTTGTGCTTTAGCCTTTTGGACGACACGTACCTGTTGCTTTCTGTAGAGCTTCTTTGGGATGCTTGAGCATTTACATTTCAGCTGCTCTTTCATCTCTGTTACTGGTTTATCACAGGTTACCTTCTTGTGTTGAGCTGATCCCAGCTGACATCCACCCAGTCCTTTACTCACCCCCATCCTCAGTGGAATGGGGGCAAGAAACAGAAGGCAAATGTGAGAAAAACTTTTGGGTCAAGGTAGACAGCTTAATAAGTGAAGGGAAAAACACCAAGGGAAACATGAGGTGATGCAAAGGCTCACTCACTGCCTCCCACCAGGAAATTGATGCCCAGTTAGTCTCTCAGCAATAGCTGCACTGGAAAAACTCCCTCCCTCAGTTTTATTGCTGAACATGATTTTTATGGTTTGTGATATGTTCTTGGTCAGTGTGAGTCAGCTCTGTGCCCTGCCAGCTTCTTGCCCCCACCTCAACTCACCTGCTGTATAGGTCAGAGTAAGAAGCAGTGACGATCTTGACATTGTGCAAGCACTTTTCAGCAATGGACAGATCATTGCTGTTCTGTCAACACTGTTTTTGTCACAAATCAAAACCACAGAACTGGGTTTGCTGCTGTGAAGAAAATTAACTGCATTCCAACTAGACCCAGGACATTCCTAAAATTTCTGAATCACACACCAGCCATCCTGTGAAATTTAACGATATATTTTTTTATTTTGTCGGTCTTCATTTTAAATTATTGAGAAAACTCATGCAACATTTTGGTATATACCTTTTCAGAGGATTTGTTTTACTATTTAGGATTTTTTCCGAGACACATAAATTCCATTAAAACTTGAACCATGCATTGCAACTTATGGGACATAATTTTGGGCTTTTCTACACTGTGGAATATAATAGTGCTTCTCACACTCAGACCCTGATTAATCTGTCTTCTGTACTGTCGCTCCAGCTTCAGATTAATATTTTCTTTGCCTCTTCTTCACGCCCTTATTGTATGAAAGAAATCTGAATTTGAAAGAGGAGCATGGTGTGCTTCAGGTTTGTCTTACAGCTTGAGTAGTCAAGGGAAAGGACAGAGGAGGCACAGACTCGGCCTCCAATCTTGAAGCATTTTTAGTTTGCATCCTTTTAAAACGGATTACTTTTCAGTTTTTCCTGCATGGGTTAAAGAACACTTAAGCTTTCTTGTGCTTATCTCCTTATGGGCCTGAATTATGATCTTTTCTTTTCCTAGTTCTTTTAAATTTTATTTTCCTTTTATTTTTTTTCCTGGTTCTTCTGGTTTCTGATTTTACATTTCTATTGGAATTCATTTCTCATACAAAGTGATCAAAGAGGGGAGAGAGAGACAAACAGTGGGGCTGGAATAAAGTGAAGAGAGGAGAGGAGCAGAGCAGAAAGCCAGCAGTGCCTCCAGATCTTATTTTCTCCTTTATTCCAGCTGTTGTTTACTACTAAGAACCTCCTGGAGCAAGAATCCTGTAAGGTTCTACTGATCACAGTATAGAGCCATCCTGTCAGGACGCTATTTATCTTGGCAAAAAGAAATATGAATCTAAGATCTGAATTCAGCAATAATATAAATATCTGGATCAACTGGAATCTGTATTTAGTGGTGATGGTGATGCTGATGATAGCAGCAATAAAACTAAATAATAATAATAATAGTAATAATAAAATAATAAAAATTTTAGATCTGGTATTGGTTTTTGGTCTTGCAGTTCACAGTCCCTGCCTATGCATTAACAGTAATTTATCTTACTGTCTTACAGAAGTGCTGAAAGCTTTCATTAGTGCTTGCAAATAGGATTAATATGCTTGTCTGAAATGTGTACAGAAGCTGTAATGAAGTAAACTGTTTCTTTTAATGCAGTTTTACACCTCCGATTCTTGTTTTAAGACAAAGTGTTCTCTGTACTAGATCATATGATGAATGTTTGAATATTTTTATTGGAAAATTATATGCATTGGATACTGAGACCTATCAAGCAGACATCTTGCATAGAATGTGAGTACATTATAAAAGCTTTAATATTCAAATTTCTTACCTGTGCATGGTGTATGATGTTGAATGTAGATTTTTTTTGTGGTCATAGAATGCAACTGCTTTGGAGAAGGTATTTTCATGTATAATATTGATACACTGTGGATTATAACTCCTGTTGTTTCTCCTCAATAACAACAGATTAGAATTATTATGATCTATTGTTCTCAACAAACTGAAGATTCCTTTTTTTCAGTTTAATAACACACAGAATGGGGAAGCACAAGCAAAAGAATACCTGCAACCTGGGAAAAAATATAAACTAAGAAATTCACATTTTAAGTTTCAAAACTATTGCTTCAGAAGGTATATATTGATTTCACAGTCCTGGGAAACAAGAGCGAGGCAGAGCTTTGGTAATGACATACCTACACATAATTCTTCTAGTGCAAGCAACATCAATTTCAGAAGTGCAAGGTAAAATTTTGTCCCATTCCTGATGGAATCTTAGACAGAGGAAAAAATGCCTCCCAGATTTCATTTTTTTACAGCTTTTCTACTAATCGTCTGCTGTCTTGTATCTTTCAAAAGCATAAGAAATAAGTCAAGAAGGTGTTTCAGAGTGGAGTGCAAATGTTCTGTTGAATTCCTGGTGGCTGAGGTCAGACAATACTCTGCATAGGGTTATGTGATGCGGTTACAGAACAGGAAAATTGTGGGCAAGAAATAAAAGTTGTGGCGGGGAAATGCTCTAAGGGTCTTGTGTGAGATGCTGCAATGGATTAAATGTTAGGTGTTGATGCAGACTGAACATGCCTGGGGCTAGAAAGCTCAATCCAAAAAATAAAAATAAAATAAAATTAAATTTAAAAAAAAAATAAAATAAAAGTTGAACTTTACAATGCCTAACTTTAATGCCTCAAACCCTGGACTGCAGTCCAGGATCCTCTAAGGCATCTGCACCCTGTGCAGTGTGCAGGAAGAGACAAACACTTGCAGAATGTATTCACAATAAATAGCACAGACTACAGGTGCTGTCTAGAGGCAATCCATGAAGAAACATGGAAGAAAGGGATGTTTCTGAATGTCTTCTTCTTTCAAAAGTCCAGACATGTATATATTGTGTTTTTCACAGTTAAATCTATAATGCAAGCAAGAAAAAAAATCTAAGCATGTATTTTTATCTTTCCTCTATATGCATCATATTTTTCAGAGAAATCAGCAATTGTGTTTTGTATGGAAAGGCTACCAGTTAAAGATATAGTCTTCCAAGAGCTGTATACTGCAAGAAACATGGTTTGGGGTCATGTGTGTGGTTGTCTTGAAGAAAAAGCACAAAGAAATTATTGCATGATGCGGCACATGACAGTGACTGGAGAGCACACTCAAGATTTCTCTAGGGTCAATTATAAAAACAGGAAACATTTCCACATGTTGACTTTGGAGATACCCCCTGAATGGAGCTCATATAGTTGATGTGTCATCCTGCAGAGCAGAGTTGTGCCAAGGAATGAGCTCAGATACCCAAAGCAGTGCTGGAAGTGACAGCTGTGACTGAGCCAGCAGTCCCAGCTTCTCAGCAGAGCTAGATAGATTCAAAATGTGCTCTGTTGATAGTTCTGTACTCCTCCTTGCTCAGGAGATAGCCTCAGTGATGAGGCTGTTCCAGGGTTTCCACAGCACACTCCATTGCTTGTTGGAGACATGCCTGAAATGTCCTGATTTGCTATTGACTGCTTCATTACACTGGTCTGTATTTTCATACTGACTAGAGTAAGCTGTTTGATGTTTCAGGGTAAAATACTACCCATGCTTTTTTTTTGCTATTTGTTGGGATAACTGGTACCTTGAGAGTGCCACAAACATAGGTAAAGATTGTTTCTGTTTAGACAGATGTGTGCTCTCCTGTGCTAAATGCATGAAAACGTGTAACCTGTGTGAGGTATCGGCTTGCAGGCATGAAAGTACACAGACAAATGCTCCTTACAGTAATGTTAGCCTCCCCCCAGTCCATTGTTTAAGGTTTGACACAATTGGAAATTAAACTTTGTTGGGTAAATGAAAACAGGCTTTCATTAAGGCCTCAATTTGTAACCATTGTTTGGTGATAGAATAGGTAAGGTCTTTCTGTGTTAACCCTACCGAATCCATTATAAAAGCATTATCTACAATCTTTAATAATAGCTGAAATAGCACCAACAATAGCAATAATATTCTGGGCTTTATTTTTGTAGAGAGGAACTCCTTCAATTTTTTTTTGATCATTGTGTTATTGATCTGCCTTTCTTTTTGTTTAAAACCTGACAGAGCCTTGGGGAGCAGTGTCTGCAACACTGATGGAGAGCTCCAAATACTGTTTCTGTGTATGGAGGTCTTTTCTTTCCTAGTATTTTTGAAAGATAGGCTCTTGATCACACTAGCAGGGATCTATTGATTTATACCTTTAGGTTCAGCTCCTGAGGACAAATCATGCTATATTCTGTAAGTTGTATAAAAAAATGCTATTGTATTGCCATGTGTTGATACATTCTGTGAAGAAGAATACATATTATTAAAAGAACTTCAGTGATAATACTTGTAAAATCTTAGCATGTAGGCGAGGCATGACTTTTGTGCCACATATAGTCTCACCAATGATCCTGCAGTTATCCAATGCATATTGCTGTCCACACACTCAAATACTGTGCCAGTAAATCTTTCCTCTTTGCTTTTAAAGCTCTGAAAGTCAGGGTGAAAGGCTCCACACAGAAGCAGCCTCCTTATATTGGGAGGGAATTTATAAAGAGTCTTTCATTAGCTCACTCATACTCATGCTGTTGACCAATGGCTTCTAAATTTTCCTTCCACAATGAAACAGTTAATATTCTGCTAATTTTTTTTTTTTTTTTGTAATACTGGAATACCTGGACACATTATCTGCTGAGTGTTAGTGCTGAGATGTTTATCAAGTACATGCTTGTCGTCTTGAAACAGGATGGTCAGCAGAGAGTTTCTTCACTCATGTAGTAGTAAAAGTTATCTCTGTATTACTTCATCTTGGGTAATGCAACTTTCATTACGTGTTGTGAGCACCTGAAAAGTGTAATGCCTACAAAAGCATTACCCACCTAAATAAAAAAAGAGAGAGTATGAAAACTTCACACTTTTTTTTTCTTTTAGCTTTATGACCAAATCACAACCTTGCAAAAATTGCATTCTGTTTCATTTTAAGGAGAATGTTTTAGTTTTGGTCTGAGTAAAATGAAAGGTTATGCAAATTTCTTTCAAAAAAAAAAAAAAAACCACCCCAAAAAATCCCAAACCTAATGTGCTGGAAATGAAGGCATTTTCCTTTTCCAAATATCTATGTTTTACAAGTTCAACTTAACATTTTTCATTGCAATTTTCATTTCAAAATGCAAAAATACATTCAAGTATCTTAGTTTTTCTAAATTCAACATATTCACTTGAGCAATACTTGTGTAGTTTAAATTTGCTTATAAGTTCATTTTTCACCTTAATTTTTTTGCCTTACAGGGTTTGCTTAGTTATAATTTGTACTTGCAAGTTTCTCTGGAGATATGAAAGTGCTATTGGCAAAACTCAGTTATCCTGCTCATATAGATAGCATGATTTCTTATTCGACTTATTCTGATGAAGTTGTTCCCTTGCTGAAAGCATCTAAGTCAGTATGGTAGACAGCATTTCTTATTTCCTTCTTAGGAAAGTTGAGAAAGTTTCACCCATTCTATCATCCTGTCTGATGAACAACAATTAATTGGAGAACTATTTAGGTGCAAGAGATGTTATGTGCTAGATTCATTTAACTTTTATATTAATTGTTGGCAGCTTGCCATTTTTATCACTTCTTTATTTGAAATTGCCCTTGCATCCTTATGCAAATTTTAGTGCTTTTTTGCTATAAGTTTCTTACATGAAAGACAGTTTTGTTTTCATTTTTTTATAATTAATTCTCATAAAAATAAATTGTCAAGATGTAATGCCTCACTGATGTTATCCTTCAACTTAATTATAAGATGATCACAGGATGATTTCACAAGCTTTTTGAATTTGAGCTATATTTTCAGATATTTTCCAACTACTACTGAAAAAATTCTTGTCTAACTTTCTAAAAAGAAAGTCAAAAAATGGGAAATAACACCTTTAGACCTAGATGCCGTAAATTTCTTATCCCCATGTGTACAAGTGCATCTAACTCCTCTGCAAGTTTTTTTGTTATCTGTAACTAACATGCTCCAGTCCATATTTAGATGTTACTGTGTTAAACATAGTAGGTTTGGCAGGAATGGATACAATACACATAACCATGGAGTCAGATGTAGTATCCATTTGCAAATCTGGCTCAGGGAAATGAGACTATAAGAGTAGGAGCAACGAATTTCTTCAGTTAACATAAACAAATCTGTGCCTGATTTGTGTTCCATGTGCAGTTCATCCTGTCACAAGTTCTTTTTCTAGCAGGGCTTTTGCTCTCGTTGTGTGAGGTAAACACTAATGCTTACCTTACGGATACTCTTTCCAAACATTGTCTTTTATTTTGGTAGGCCTAAATGGTCTTACTATATTTTTTTCAGCATTTTTTCTTATGTTACCCCTGAGTTCACCATGTGTGGTATCTTTAAAGAATTTTACATAAATCTGAGAGCTCTGGCTTCAGATAAAACTAGTGACGGGTGAAAACCATTCCAATCTTAAGAGTTAGGATCACTTTCTGCAGATCCCCCTCCTGAGCAATTATTCTGAGAATCATGATCTCCATACTTTCTAGGGTACCTGTTAAAAATTCAGTTTGATGTACCAGTATCTCATACTTTAATCAATACTACCTCACTCCTGTCGAATGTTCTGGAGAAAGAATCAACAACCCTCAAATCTTTCTTAGACTTGTGTTTGATTAGCAGGTCTGATCACAATAATAAAAGAAATATATATTCTTTTTTAGGGAATGGGATCCACTTGTTACAGCTTAGTCGCAACTGCATTTTAGCAGCTAGTGAACAAGTTTTCTAAAAATGCATACTTCACTTCCCTAAAGTGACTAAAAAGCAGTAGATGCTTGTGTACACCTCCAGGGGGAGATCCTGTCTGCTGGAGTTTCACATAACTAAGTTTTAATAATATATGTCAAAACAAACAATTTGTTTTCAAATGCTGTTGGTGTCTTGCAATTAAAGATGTGAGCTATGCCATATCCAGTTACTAAGACTATACAGAGTCTCCTTCTGTGCTTGACCGTACTGACACGCAAGTTTCAGTAACGATTATGGCTCACTAGATGATTGGGACTAGACTGCTCTTACCAGACTGGATGTGAATCTGGAGACAATTTCCTTTTTACTGCCAAAGCACCTTTGGACTAGAGACTCTTTTCTTAAGATCTTTGAAAGTGTTTCTGCAGGTTTGCATGTATCTGTCTTTTACTTTCCACAGAAGCACTCCTCATTACAAATATTTTTCATACTTTACCGTTTCAAGGACTCCTGGTATTTCTTTCCTCTCATTTTGGGCTGGCATGATGATCACAGTCTTAATCACATCAAGAACGAATTCATAACCTTTTATGACTTGCAATGTTTTCCATGTTCATTAGTCCCAGGAATCTGCATGCTTGATTTTTTAGTTTGAAATCTGTTGCTGTTTTTCTCCAAAGCTTTCCAGAAATATAGGTGATATTCTTTTGCATTTTTCTTTCTCTAGATCAAAACATGAGCTTTATAACTCTTAGAATATTCTATGCCACTAGAATCAAAAGGTAATAAATGACCTATCATTTAAGTGAAAATGATATTTTCACTTAAAAACATCTACCAGAAATCTTTTGATATATATAATAAAAAATAATCATTGGTTTGTCTACATACTTCAGTATTGTTTTCTTTTTAATTTTCTAAAAGACTCACATAGTTCTTTTAACCTATAGTTCAGCAAAAACTTGTGACCTCTTTTTCTCTTTAATGACCACTAGTGCACTCACTTAATGGCCATTCTAGTGACTGTATGATTTAAAAAAATGAGTTGGATACATTCTTGATCAGCCCTTATTAAATTTGAGCTTTTCTTTGTTCCTTGAAGGAGAATTTTAAACTTCTAGAATTGTTTTTGTCTCTCATACCTCTATTAAATGCAGTATTGCCATAATGTTAGAGCTCTGCATGAATCTTTTTAAAGTATACTTTTACATCTGCATCTTTTATTCATTAGCCAAAATCCACTTTCAGTTCATTTAAGATAATTATAATCTATAGCTATGACCTTTTATGGAACCTGATAGTCAAAACAGTAGCACACCCCTCCCCAAATTCAGCCACCTCCAAAGCCCTGAGAGCAGGTGCATGTGCCCATATGGATGAAGGAGCTTTGCTAGTTACTGCTTTTGAAGATGTGCATCTTTGTGAAAGAGATGCAATTCCAGAGAAGCAGATAGGCAAGGCTGTAAGCAAGGATCAGATGTATGTTGAACAAATCCTGAGAGTGCAGCTTGAGGAAAATGTAAGTGTAAAAGCTTTTGAGAAAAGTCCTGATTGAAAATAGCACCAACAACTGGGTCCCAAAGTAAAGTTTATTACATTTTTATTTCTTAATATTTCTTATTATTTCATTTTATTTCTTATTACATTTTTCTTTCATATTATTATTACATCTTTATTTCTTGCTGAATTCCTACTTTCAGGATTTGTATGAAAATGTTCAGGATTCTGAACATTGTCATAAAAAACCAAAATTATCAAAGAA
The DNA here is from genome assembly GCA_910950805.1 of Acrocephalus scirpaceus scirpaceus. Lineage (NCBI taxonomy): Eukaryota > Metazoa > Chordata > Aves > Passeriformes > Sylviidae > Acrocephalus > Acrocephalus scirpaceus. The sequence continues at coordinate 60,452,284 of OU383774.1, read as the reverse complement.
AGATCTGACTCTATTACCATTTTCTCTTTGAGATGGAAACCATAGTTCCATCTTCTTGTTTAGGTAGAAGGCACACACAAATATATCTGTACATATGTGCATCTTTCTAGCCTTCTAATGCTGATTTTATAAATGTAAATATAAACATAAATAAATAAATATCAGAAAACTTAGTCTGAATGGAATGATCTGTATTCCCTAAGTCTCTGTGCTTTTTATTTACTGATTACACATTACTTGTTCACTCTCTGTTTCTTACTCCATTACAAAACCAGTGTGTCAAAATACTGGTTATTGGTCTGTGCTGTTGCAGAAGAATGTGCCCGCTACAAAACCTAGACAGAAGCATGTGAATTACAACGATTTATTTTTCCTATACCATCTTTTTCCATAATAAACATAAGTAAGCACAACATTTGGTCTTCATTTGGACTTCTATTTATTGCTTATTATTAGGGAGTTGTGGCCTTTGAATTTGTATTCATATTTATTTCTGTATAGGTTTGTGTTATAAGTTACAAACTGTATAAGTTTGTATTATTTTTATTTTTTTAAAGTACATCGAAATCGGATTGCTCTTTCAATAAATAGCTGAATACACATTTACCTTCTGAAGCATTAATTGTCTATTTGTTTAAACATGTATTAGGCCTTTTATGAAATATATATTACTTACTGGACTGCTAGTTCATAACACAGCTCTTGACAAATATGCAATTCTGCAATTTCAAAAAGTTTTTGTAATATCAATAGTCTATTTCATTTAACACTGCTATTTGTAAATTTCTGTACTAAAATAAAGTCCAGCGTACATTAATACAATGAAATACCTACTTAAGAGCAAAATGAGGCAGCTTTTTATTGATGAAGAAAGACAAAAATTTGTCATCTAGGTTTCTCTGTTGTTATTTGAATATTGCAAAACTCAGATTTATACCCTTCCTGCTTTTTCCAAGGGGTTGCTTTGCTGCATTAAAATCTCATTGTAAAAATACACCTGCTGAGTAGGATTTTTCATCTTTCTTAGTCCTTGAGATCTCAGTCTGTTCAGCTGGGTTGTTTCCCTTAGGAAGACAGGAACAGTAAAATGATTCTCCCTTCCTGTTTTTTATCTCCCAGCAGACAGTTCTAGTAAAGCTGCAGAGATGTATATTTAATGTTTGCTAATAGAGGACTTGAGATTTATTGTGGTATGTTTGAACAGTCACCCTCTGACTCGTATCCACACTCTACATCTTGCCTTTTTTATGCTGAGGGTATGTCGTTTCCTTCTTGCTTTCTTTGCAGATCTTTGTTTGGGATGCTGAAAGTTAACCTAGGGCTTTGAAAAGTGACAACATGGCCCTGTGCTAATAAGGGGTTTCCTTGCTTAGCTCTGAAAATATAAACATTTTACTGTTATGTTGAAGGTTTGCACCTCCACTTTCAGCCTAGAGACTCCTAATGATGTATTGCTGAAGCCCAGTTAGATGTGTAAAAAAGAGAACATGAAATGATGAGACCTTCAAGTTGGAAGGTGGCTTTGGCATAGCCATGACTAAAGTTTGTGTGGATGCTGGCAGCACCCTCCTCTGCACTCTTCTGCTCACTGATGAAAAGGGGTGCCATCCTCCCGTGGGAGCTGTATGTTGTATGCAGGAACAATGCAGGAGCTTCCTTTAGCTGACTTTGCATGTTTGTAAAAATGAATGTGAGTTGTGATTCTGCACAGACCCAGCACTGCCTGGGTGGTATGTCTTTTGGTATGGTGTCATACCTCCAGGGAAAATTGGATGAATTAAATTTACATGGATACAACTTTTGCAAAGAGATATTAATATATGATATTGTTGGCATAAAAATACTTTTTATTGACTTTCCACTGGGACATTTTTCCTTTTTTTTAATGAATGAGATGCTTCTCTACAATTTTATTTTTTGTGAGAGTAGTTCTGTAGAAAACTGAAACTTTAAGCATTGCAGTCTTCATAGATCTTTACATTCAGGCTTCAAAAATGATATTCAGCATTTTCAGAGAGAAGTAGTAGTGACTGGTGTTCACATGGATACCATTGCATCTGATGGGAAAATATCATCAACAGTTGTGGTTGATTTGCAAAAGCTGTCATTAGTAACAGCATCTTATTTTTCTGTCCAAAATTTGCTAGCAAACATCCTGCTTATGGAATTTAAGATGTGAATAGTGCTGGCTTGTGAGGGAAGGAGCTGGCTTTTGCTGTATGCTCGTACACACTTTCCTACTTGTCTCTGCCAATACACCACAATCTTGATTAGTGATACAGCCTAATATTCCAATCCTTCACATCTCCTGAGTCCAGATTTCCAGCCATGCAGAACTGTGCCATATTTGGAGGTTCAGTGGGGTGTGATAAACAACTCATTTGAGACTAAAAACAGTTTTTGAATTTGGATCTCCTGAGGTAAAAGGCTAGTTCACTTATAATTTATGTTATCTAGCTCATTCATGACAAAGATTTTCTGCACCAGAAACACCCTGACAGGTGTTAGTACAAGACACTGTAGTTACAGTTAATGCAACAGCTTTATTAAATTTGACATTGATATGTGTATTAATAATCCTTGGACTGGCATAAGAAAATCACTCAGCTATAATTTGAAGGTTTACTTATACATGTGCATATTTGGTGTACCACACCTAAAGCCCTTTTTCCTTGTCTAATGCCTTCTGTCATATCAGTATCATAAAGCAGGTATTTATTATAAATTATGCTTCTTTAATATATGAGTATGTAAGGATGCAAAGTGAGTTTATGACCTTTCAAGATTGTGCCTAACAAATTAAACTACATATTAACATCAATCCTATGGATTCATTTACAAATAAGATTACCTGAAGTACAATATTGCAAAATATTGTACTAAATACTGAATACTAAAACTCTAAGAGAAAGAAAGTATTAACAAAATTTGAAGTACTGAAAAATATCAAGTCTAAAAGAGACAAAAGACTGTTAAAAACTCCCTGTCATACTCTGTTCTTCATATTAATATTCTTGCTATCAACCTTTGCTGCTGTTGAAAAACTATACAAACTTTAAAAAACAGTGCTCAAAACCAGTGATCTTTCAAGCCGCAGTCTTTTACAACATTCTCCACACTTCTTTTTGTTTGGAAAATGAGAAAAACTGTAACATGAATAAATCTGAAAAAGACAGGTTTTTATATGTGTTTTTTTCATAACTGCAAGGAAAAATGCATTCTCCTCCACTCACAGAGTGAAAGATTGCTGCACTGTTTCTTTTCTTAATATTATTTTCCTCTCTCTGTTGTTTGAATTCCTTCTATTCTGAAATAAATTTTAAAAAAATTTCAAATTGTTGAGTTTGTATGACACGATAATTTGAAAATTTAAAAATCCCCGGAAGAAATTGTAATTCATTGTCATGATATGATTTCCTCTGTAAATCTGTTAATTGCACTTTAACCATTGCTGAGTTGATGGCTTTGAGTCCAGCTATAACAGTAGTGCATAAAATTTTAACCCCTTTTCTTTTGTCCCTAATTAGTGCTTGTGAGTACCCTAACATGGGGGAAAACAAATAGAATTATTTAGAACAAGTCAGAAGGAAATGGAACCAAACTAGGAAAAAGAATGCTTACAATAATTTCAAAAATAAAGAATCCTCAGAAGATGCATTTTAAAAATGATTCAAGTTTTTTCTTTTAGGAAAAAAGCAACATTCCTCAAGTTCATATATTTTGAAATTTATTTTTATGAGGGGACTAACAGACACCCCACATAAACCAGACTTGCAGTGGTGGTGAGTGATGCGACCTTTCAGTCTAAAATTAAGAGAAAAAGATAACATGCTTCTTCTGACCCCCTTCATGTGGATGAACGGAGGTATTTGAGTTCTTTTTGAGATGCTGTTTGATTTTTATATTTTTATCTTCTTTTTTTGACTTTAAATTTGTTACTTAGCTTCTGAATTTTGGGTTACACCTCATACTGGGGACTGTGGCATAATTTGTTCTCCTAGTCTTTTTCCCTCTTTTTCTCTCTTGGTCTTGTTTTCTTTTTGTCTGGGATTCATATGACAAATTATAGATGTTTACAGTGAGGGTGTGCAATGTAGTTGTCCATGTCTGAACTCCTATGGCTCACCCTAAAGAAAGTAAGACAGTACTGAAGTATAAATTGTCTCATCCTAATGTAAACATTTAAAATGGGTCAAAAGAAACACCTTAAAATTTCCTGTTCCTCTCTATTGACTGCAAAAGGTGACAAAGAGGAACAACAGAAAGGGGCCTGTAAAACAGCAGCAGTCTAAAAGTAATATAGGCATCCAAAAAGAAGTGAAAGGAAACACATTTTGTTATCTACTCTCTTATATAGTATTAATTTCCATGAGTGTTGCTGATGCAAGCTCAATCTCTGCCATAGGGAAGGCTGTTCCTTGCAAGTCTCATTCTGCTTTCCAGTGGTTGGATTTTTTTGAGGAGCTGCTGGATCTCCGTTTTATCAGGGTGCAGGAAGGAATAGCAGTATTGCCCAGTGATGAAGGAAGAGAACAAATACAGCTAATTACATATTTTTCATCCAGATTCTGATAGAAAAAATGCATTTCAACTAAAAAAAAAAATTGATGAGAATTGTTTCTTTTTGGCTTTGGCTCTCCACTTAGAAAGAAATATTTTTTACATTCTAACCACTTTTGTACTAAAACTCAAGTAAGTTTGGAGCAATAAGTTGAGAGTAAAGCTGAGCTAAGATTTCTTCTAAATTTGAATCAATTCTCCTTACAATAATTTTGTATTTTTCTTATCAAAAGGGTTACAAGCCAATACTTAAACATATTTTCTTACTTTTTTAAGACAATGCTACAGTCAGAAGGTTGGCGATCTAAGCATTGTTACTCCTGGCAGTACCTTTCCATGTCTTCATATGCCAGATTTCTTTTCCATTACTAGCAAAAGTGATCTTCTGATTTATTATTTAAGACTCTATTTCTAACCAGTCCTCTTCTTGTAGCTTAGCTTGTGGCTGTGTGTTTTCCATCAGGATTCCTAGTGCACAGCTATTGTTCATGAAATGTTCAAAGTTGGTTATGCCTTCTGTTCTCATTCAGGAATGCAAACAGCATTGTATTATTTGGGATAAAGGTGGGGACCTGTGAAAATACTGCAGTGGAACCAGACAACAGAAACAATAGCAGTCACCAGCAGGACATTTGAAATACATACCAGTGAGAATGTATTTTCTTGGGTTTTGTGTTTTTAAGGGTATGAGAACTTGTGACAGAGAAGAAAAAGCTCAGAGAAAGGAGGAAAGAAGCAGGCTAGCAAGGAAGGAAAAGGACATGCTTTTAGCAGCTGGATAACAAAATAAAGCCTGAATGGGTTATTTTTGAAGCTGAATGTTACCTACTGTTGGAAGAAGAGGTTAAAACTGGAAGATTTGTCAAAGAGGAGGGAATAGTTTCACTCAAAGTGACCTTTAGATGTGAATGTTAAAAATGTCACTTGGGAAAACTCCATTTTTTATGCCTAGTGTTGTCCACTTCTCCCTATTTTGAGAAATAGAATTTTTGTAGAGAGAACACGCTCTCACAGACATGACTGAAGCTTTTGCCCTCCAGGATGAGCTGAGCCTAACTGAGCCTGTTTGTCCCTGTGTGTCTCTGCTGCCTGGAGTTGTCAGAGAGGTAATGAAATAAATCTACTCTTTGCATTTCAGTGTGGTTTGATGGTTGCCTTTGGTTACCTGTGTCTGTTGATTCACACACCTACCAAGAGCTGGAGGCACTTAGCAAGGGATATGCCTTGTCTGATTCCAGTTGAGCTCAAGAAAACCGGTATGTGCAATTTGTTGTAGATAGAGAAGGTTGAATCAAATACATCTTCAACATCAATATGTTCCTTGAGCTGATTTTCTTTTCCCCAAAGCAGTGCAAAATTAGATTAATTGATCAAGTAAAATAATCTAATAGTACACAGGGGAGTAGAATATTTGACATTGGCCTAAGTGCACAGATGAAAACAGTAGTTTCCAAGAAATACTGATTTTTTTGCTTCTTTCTTCTGTCATTTTAGCACTTGAGAGGCCTGTGGGCTCTATTGTCATTCCATTTTCTAGTTGCACTAGAAAATGTACTAGTGCCAATGTATTTTTTGTAGGTCAAAGTGATCCTCCACGTGTTTTACTACACTAAACCTGAGGGATTACATTTGGTTATTTTTTTCTCTCCCTAGGTGCTGTTCTCTTCCTTAGATTATCTCTGTGCTTCTTATCAGCACGAAAATTGGGCATTCTTCCTCATGGTATACCCTGATGAGGGCAATAGATGCAAACATTTCAAATGTCAAACTCTTCATTATTGAAACACTTGAAAAGCCTCATTAGTAAGAAACAAAACAGAAACACCTAAATCTGTTTTACTTATCTGTGTCATCAGTGACAGTTCAGAAAGACAAACATGTTTCCCCTCTATCACTGGCATCATTCAAATCATAAAGCTTGAAGGAAAACAAATGCAAATAAATACATGAAACATACTGAAATACTTAATTATGGCTTTAGCCTAACATGCCAACTGAATAGGAGCCAGCAGTGTGCCCAGGAGGCCAAGAGTGTCAGTGGCATCCTAGGTTGTAGCAGAAGCAGTGCGGCCAGCAGGACCAGGACAGTGATTTTCTCCCTGTACTGGGCAGTGGTGAGGCCACACCTTGAGTCCTATATTTTGTTTTTAACTCCTCGCTATAAGAAAGGCATCAAGGTGCTGGAGTGAGTCCAGAGAAGGGCAATGCAGCTGGGGAAGGGTCTGGGCCACAAGTCCTGTGAGGAGCAGCTGAGTGAGCTGAAAGTGTTTAGCCCAGAGAAAAGGGGAGGCCTTATTGCTCTCTACAAATATCTGAAAAGAGGTTGTAACAAGTTGGGAGTAGGTCTGTTCTCCCAGGTAAAAAGAGAGAGGACAAGAGGAAATGGCCTCAAGTTGCTCCACAGGAGGTTTAGATTGGATATTAAAAAACCTCATTTCTTTCACTGAAAGGGATGTCAAGCACTGGAGGGTGCACAAGGCTGTCCAGGAAGTTGGTTACATCAAGAATCCCTGAAGATATTTAAAAGATATGTAGATGTGTCACTTAGGGACATGGTTTAGTGGTGGACTTGGCAATATTAGGTTTATGGTTGAAAATGAAGATCTTAAAGATCTTTTTCAACCTAAAAATTTCTATGATTCTGTGATTTTATGTATTGCAATATGATTCAGAACTAAATAATGCCAGGAAATTCTTGGCAACAACCTATTTTTTTCAATGACATCCAGTGCTCCTTGAAGTCTGAAGCAGGCTATCTGTATTATTTCCATAGGAGCCAAGATAAATAACCTTTCAAGAGCATTTCAAAAGGAGAAGAAAAGATTTAATTACTTCCTTTTTGATCTAAACCCAGAAAATAATTTGTCTAAAACTGAGTCACTGAGGAGTATACATATGAAACCCTCACATATCATCTGAGTAGTGCATGTACAAAAATTGCTTCTATGTTATTAAAACCTTTAATTACTCTGGTTGTTGGATTTGGGGTTTTTTGGGGCTTGTTTTTGTTTCTTAAGAAAAACACTATCTGCAAGCTACTGGGCAAACTGTTGTCTGCAACATGAAAAAATACAACTGGTAAATGTATCAACTGCACAAATATATGTACTACGAGATGATAGAAAGTACTGTGAGCACAGAACTGCTACCACACTCCCCACAGTCTCATTCTCACTTGTTTCTCTGGTATACATGTGTGGTTGGCTGGCAAGTCACTTGATTACAATGTGGGAAGTGTCTAAGTTCAAAGTTAGTATTGCATCTCTATTTTCCCTTTGGAGACTTTTTCTTCCTTACCAGTCTTTTTCTTGTTTCTAGTTTTTATTTTTTGAAACGAAACATTATAGCTCTTTATTTCAAACAAAGTTTTTCATTTCACATTTTGCGGTACATTTCTCCCCTAGAGGATTAGAAGATGGCTGAAATAACTTGAAAATAAAACCAAATATTAAGTTGAATTTTTGTTGTTGGTTTCTCAACTGAATTAAAAAAACACATCCACGGTTCACACAGTTCTGCTTGAAAGGCTTTTGTAGTGAGTATAGAGATGCATGTGAATAAGCACATAGCACATAACTCATGCAGTAAACATTTAACTTCCCAGATGAAATGCCTATAGCATTTGGGTTAATGTAGCTCGTTGTGCCTGTGTGCTGTCAAGGTCTTTTGAGATCTTGTGTCATGCTTTTCATTTGCTCCACCTGGGCTCATGACTTACTTTCCAGTTATTCTGCCATTTACATCACTCCTTTTTTTTTCTGCATAGCTGCTAGTCACTTGTGCCCATGAGGAGACACATTTATTCTTTTCTTGAAATATGTCCCATTTTATCTTTCAGCACTAGAAATGTGACATGGTTTCTGTTTATTTTTATGTAAATTTTTTAGGTGGCAGTGGTTTATTATTTATTCTGTTGTCTTTTGAACTCTACATGCTAATAGCAAATCAGTTCTTATTGCTTTCTTTTATTCAGATGTTTATTCAGGATTTCTATTGCAATGGAGGAGTTAGAGGATATTTTTTTTACACTGCATAATTTAAGTACAAATTCTTCAAAGTGAATGTTTCTACTACAGTAGTAAAGTCAGGATTGTGAGATGTGTTTGGAAAAGTAATTCTTGCACCTGCATTTTCTACAGGTAACCCCAGTCTGATGTGTCAGCTGAGCTAATGGGGAGCAGGCTGGAGAATGTGAAATAGGCTGAGGAGGGTGTGGGACAAAATAGCTTGGAAAATGCAGCATTTTGTTTTTGTGAGTCTCACTGTACTGAGAGCCAGGGAAATGTGTGTTGTGTCCATCTGTAAAGCTAAACAAGTAAGATGAAAGTGCATTAGTTTTGTACAGGAATATTATAATTACAATAACATCAACAACAACAACAATAATAATGATAATAATGATGAAAATAATAATAAAAATAATAACAATAACAATAATAATAATAAAGGATGTAATTAAATTCTTTGTAAAGCCTATGCTGGGTAAAAAATATCACAGATTTAAACTGACTACATTTATTTACAATATTTTCTTTCAAATTCTCCTCTACTTTTAGAGAGGAGAAATCAAAAAAACTCAATTCTTTTAGTGGGTTGCTGCCACTGTTTTATTTTGAGATTTTCAAAGAATTTATTATTGATAATTAATTTTAAATAGGAAGTGCGGCTCCTTTCTAGCCATCAAAACTACCATTATGAAATTAAGCGACAAATAAGAATAAACTTTTGACTAAATATATAACAAAAAAAGAGTCTGTTTCTCTTCTATTCACATCTTATACTTTTAATGTTGTCTGCCTTTCTAACTTGGTTTTAATCTTCTTTTCAGGGTTGATCTCAGCAACATCACTGTGGTAGAACTTGTGCAGACACATCTGACAGAATCCTGATAACTGGGCTCTTTTCATACTTGATGACTGGTACTGAGTCCTGATGCATCTTCTACTAAGACAGTAGAGTCCACGGACTTTAGCTCAGCTTAGTTAGGCTGAGTTGCTAGTGGCCTGTCATATCAGCCACTGATTTATTGTTACTTTGTACTTTTCCTTTTCTCGGATACAGCTTAGACTGGATCATCCAAATGCATCCTAGACTGGATGTGTTAGCTAAAGCCCATTGTAGCACTCAAAGAAGCCCTCTGGATGGGAAGGCACTTACAGGTATATCAGGGGGTTGGTGCCTTTGCACTGTGGAAGGTTTCAATGTTTAATTTGTATAGTTGCTTAGTTGGCTCATACCAAGTCTGAGAATCCTTAACTATTTATCCTTACAGCATCTCTGAGAGCTAGGGAATTGCTTTTCTCACTGTTTTACAGCTAGAGAGCTGAAATGTGCTGCTAACCAGCTTGCCCAAGGTCACATCAGAAATCTGCAGTGCAGAAGGAAGCTAGCTTGAGCCCTAACCTCTACCAGTGTGATCCTCCCTCTACCAGATATAAAGCAAGAGCAAACTAAAACCTAAGCCTCAGAGGGAGTTTTTCAGGCTGCTTTGGCAGTGTGTTGTATTTCTAACTATTTCTATTAGTTAAAGTTTTTCCTTTACACTTAACCTAGATGTTCTCTGCTGCAGCATAAGCCCATTAGTTCTGTCCTCATTGACTAAGGAGAATAATTTGTCCCTATTCTCTTTATAGCAACTCAATGTATTTGTAGACGTCATGTCTCCCTTCAGTGTTCTTTTCTTTAGTTTGAACATGCCCAGTTCACTTAACCTTTTCCCACAGATCTTATTTTATCATTTTTGTTGCTCTCCTCTGAACTCTTTCCAATTTGTCTGCCTTTTTGAAAATGCTGTGCCCAAAACTAAACCAAGTAACCCAACAGAGGTTTAATCAGTGTCAAGAAAACTGCAATCCCCAGCAATCCCCAGGAGCTATAAATCAGGTAAGGAAGGCAAGAGGCTGCCATGGCTGGGTAGGGAACTACAGATCAAACTAAAAGAAAAGAACAAATGTACAGGCAGTGGAAGCAAGGACAGGTAACCTGGAAATGAGGAAGAGTATAGAGATGAAATTTGGTTGTGTAGGGATGGGGTGAGGAAGGCCAAAGTGAAGTTGGAACTGAGCCTGGCAAGGGAACAAAGAATAACAAGAAGGACTTCCATCAGTATGTGAGCCAGAGAGGGAAGGTCAAAGAAGGTGTACTGGCCTTGATAAAGAGGCTTGGTAAACAGGTAATAACAGATGAGGAGAAGGCTGAGGAGCTCTACTTGGCGAGCACAGTCCCTTCCACTGTAAGTAAAGACCATGTTTATGGCCACCTGAACTGAATAAGTCTATGGAACCCAATGAAATGCATTCCAGAGTCCTGAGGGAATTGGCTGATGTAGTTGCACCCGGTGATATTTGAAAAGTCATGGTAGTCAGGTGAAGTCCCAAGTGACTGGAAAAAGGGAAACATTGTACTCATCTTTAAAAAGGATTGAAATGAGGAATTACTGACCAGTCAGCTTCCCAGCTGTCCCTGGGAAGGCCATGGGACACATCCTCCTAGAAGCTTTGCTGAGGCACATGGAGGTGATTCAGGACAGCCAGCCAGCAGGTCAAGTCCTGTCTGACCAACCCAGTGACTCTCTGTGATGGGGTGACTGCATCAGTGGACAAGGGAAGGGCTACAGATGTCATTTATCTGGAAATCTGTAAAGCCTTTGACAGAATCCCTGAGAATAACCTTCTCTCTAAATTGGAGAGATGGATTTGATGTGTGAACTGTTAGAGATGTAAGAAAGCTGTTACCCAGAATGGTTAACCAGAGCCATGTCATCTATTATGGTTACATCTGGGGGTAGCAGTCAACAGCTCAGAGTCTCAATGGACATCAGTGATGAGTGGTGTCCCTCAGGGACCAGTGTTATTTAATAACTTCATTAATGACTGTGCTGGTTTGAAAGCAAAACCAGTGAAAGACTCCAAGTCAGAAACACAATTTAATAAGAGGAAAAGAAAAGAAATAAGAGAAAGTAAAATAAAAGTAATAGTACAAAAAACCACTGACAGAGTCAGAATACCTGACACCCTGTTAGGGTGGTAGTGGCAGTCCAGATGAGATGATCTTGTCGAAGCAGTGATCCTGTAGAAACGTCTGGTAGCTCTTGTCTCCTCTGGGAGTCCAGTGGATAAAAGCTGCCTGTGCTGTCCCAAACCCTGGATTTATCCAGGTGGGAATGCTTGGCTCCTCCCCCTGGGCAGAGCATCTCCCAATGGGCTGATCTCATTCTATGAGTCATGCAGTGGGTCCTTGATGGCCCATTAAACAGAGATAACTCCCGGAGGGAGTTATCTATGAGTCATGGGCAAGGCATTGTTAGGCTCATTAACAGAAGATAAGGAAAACACTGCCCCACCTTGGCTCCAACGGCTCATGGGGATAGAATACATACCTTGGGCACAATTTTACATTGTAACCTAGGACAATGACACAGATGAAGGGACCAGTACACCCTCAGCAAATTTGCAGATGACACCAAGCTGAGCAGTGAAGCTGACACACCTGAAGGACAGGATACCATCCAGAGGGACCTGGACAAGCTCAAGAACAGGGCCAAAAGAAATCTCATGAGGTTTAACTTTCAGTATCAGCACAGGCTGGAGATGAACAGATGGAGAGCAGCCTTGCTGAGAAAGATGTGGGGGTGCTGCTGGATGAGGGGCTAGACACAACCGAGCCATGTGCACTCAGCCCAGAAAGCCAAATATGTCCTGGGCTGCATCCAAAGCAGCGTGGGCAGCAGGGCCAGGGAGGAGATTGTGCTCCTCTGCTCCACTCTGGTGAGACCCCACCTGCAGTGCTGCACCAGGCTCTGGGGCTCCCAACATAGGAAGGACATGGACCTGTGGGAGTGAATCCAAAGGATGGCCACCTCTCTTATGAGGACAGGCTGAGGGAATTGATATTGTCCAGCCTGGAGAAGAGAAGGCTTTGGGGTGACCTAATTGCAGGCTTCCAGTATCTGAAGGGGGCCTACAAAAAAGATGGAGAATATTTACAAGAGCATGTAGTGACAAGAGAATGGGGAATGGCTCCAAACTGAAAGAGAGTAGGTTTAGATTATATATGAGGAAGAGATTCTTTATTGTGAGGGTGGTAAGGCACAGGAACAGGTTGCTCAGAGAAGCTGTGAATTCACCCTGCCTGGCAGTGTCCAAGACTAGGCTGGATGGTGCTATGAGCAACCTGATCTAGTGAAAAGTGTCCCTGCCCATGGCAGAGGGGGTTGGAACTAGATGATCTTTGAGGTTCCTTCCAACCAAAGTCATTCTATGTTTCTATAACTTTACAAAAGCCAAAATAATTACCTTGCTTGTTTTACATGTGATATGTCTATTATCACAATTCAATATAATATTTGTCTTTGTTAAAGTGTGCTATTGTGACTGTATTTAGTTTTTAATTTACAACGAAGCCAATAATTTTCATGTAGCATTATTCTTGCTAACATCCTGTCATTTTCCATACCTGCTGACTTGGTAAATATACTTCAGTTATCCTTATTACTGTTACTGCTTGCTGTCTCTGACTAATCTGAATCAGAATAAGTCTTGTAAATTAGGGTGGGTAGGGTCCATTCAGATTCGAGTGGATTAGAAGGCACGTGATACTGGATAGAGAAGAGAAATTTGGAGGAATTTGTTGAATTACTACTGTTTTACTAGCATATTACTGAGTTGTGATGTCTGTTTTTAAACCCATTATCATGTTCTTCTTTCAAATGTCCCTGCTAAAGAGCTATAAATTCCTTGATTTTTCTTAACAAAACCCATGACTATAAGAAGCTTTGACAAAAACGTCTTTGTCTTTTTTTCTTCATGGCCAGTAGCAGCCTTTCTGCCAAGAAATGTAGGAATAAGAGAAACATCAAAACAATGTTGTTTTAGATGGGGGCATTTTTGGTGGGACTCTCTCAAGGGTCACTGGTACCATCCTACAGTGGACTTGTATTTATTGAATCACATTTTATTTACCTTCAACAAAAGTAATCTCTTAAACACATCAGGGTTATATATTGTAAATATGCCATTCATATGCCATTCAATGTCTATTTTATATATATATATATATATATATATATATATGAAATTTTCGCCCAGTTTTAATCACTATGGTAGCTGAAATTGTGTCTTATGTTTCTGTCTTTTAACCTGTGGTTAGTCATTACACAGCTGCCAGTTCTCTGTCTTCTAAACATTTGTGTATTTCTATGGTGTGCCAGTCCATAATAGTTCAGCCTTGAAAGTTGCTGCATGAATTAATAGTTCCCCCTGGTGACAGATGGTATACAGTGATTTACATTTGTCAGCGTGTAGCCAGATTTTAATTTATTTACTCAAAATATTGAAGATTAATATTTCAGTTATTAACCTAAATATGAAAGGACAGCCTGCCCAATGCCAAATGTAAATATCTTGAGTCCTGTATCAGCTATTATGAAAAAAATCCTAGTTAGATATTAGAAAACTAAGCTCCAAGACAGCTGCTGAGTCAGTGTAAACCAAACACCTCTGAGTGACATATTTACCTCCATTGTTCACAAAAGGCCACAGCCTCAGCCAGTTTCTAATCACACTGCACTTCAACACGAGATGCTGTAACTCAGAGTAGAGGGAGCAAGCAGTTTGTTAAGAACTATAAATCAAAACTCTCTGTATCACACTACAGTTGAATTAGCATTCTTTTGTTTGAGGCTGCTACCTGACCTGCATCTAGCTGGGCACTCATCAAAAGGGAATGTGTAACTGTGTTAATTATATTCTGGTTATTGCATACTGACCTTTAACATTGTAGAGAAAACAGAGAAGTAATGTTTCCTTTGTCTTCAGTTAAATTTTGCTTTCCCATCACAGTGTCTCCAGTAATTACCTTGTGTTGTAGTATTTTGGAAACTGAGCAGACGGCATGGTATATTTGTAAAGTTGGATCCAGTGCTAAGGAAGAGCAGCTAGAGCATTTGCAGAGGCTTAGGAGATAAGGACTAGACAAGGCTAATTTAGATAGCATTTTAAGTAATTCATGATGTAAGAAAAGAAGGTTCATAACAGGGTGTTGGCTTGGGCCCCATTTATTGTCATTGCAGCAGCTTTGCTCCTAGTCCGGTTTATTCTTTTTTGTCTTTATCACTGGATTCAGTAAAAAACATAGTAACCTTTATCTGTCTGGACTGACCAAGGCTATGGAAAGTAGTGTATCTCTGTATACACTGTAGTCCAACAACAGTGTATAGTGTTGGAGTCTCTCAATGCTGCAACACAGTCCAGGATTTAATGGGAGAAAATTCCATGTGAGATGCTGTGTCTGTTTCTTCTGTGCATAATTTACTGGGCAACTTAAACTATGGACCTGTTTCACTGTCCTAACAGCAGAGTTTCTAGGCCAACAGCTAAATCAGCTGCAGTGCTTGCAGTGCTCAGCATTTGCAAGCAGGCCTTATGATTTACAAAACATAAAATGTTTTTTTCAAAGACATATCTTCTATAATGGTTGCCAAGAAGGTTGTCAAAGGTACAAATACCCCTCGGTATAATGAATTTTTTTTTTTTTTGTGAAAGGCATATAAACATTTCCAAGTATTGCTAATTCATTAACAGTGAAAATTCTAGAGAGCTCCTTTGACCGGCCACGGTAATACATTAGTGACTTTTCCAGCACTGCTCTGTGGCAATGATATTTTTTGGGTAGAAGTATGGTAAGCCACTGGCAGCTGGAGAGCAGGAGCACAGAGGTAGGACTTACACTATCTCATTTGTAGTCTACCTTTTTTTAAAATGAGGGTTGCATGAGGCAAAGTTCCCTGTTTCACCCAGATGGTGATTTTCAATGCTAAGTTCCCATTACATTTTTAAGCAAATTATATTTTTATCCTAGTATTTTGGCTTCTATTCTATTCGAAAGTATCACAAAAAATTCCAAATTCTTTACTTAAAAAGACAGACATACATCAAACACCTAAGGTGACTTTTAAAGATGACAGATTTTGTTTATGTAGGTTAGTTTACCATTCTAGTCTATTGAATATTGTTGTTAGGAGTAAGGGAAAAACCCACAAATTTTAATTTCTTACTGAACTTTGGACTTTGAAAAGATAATAAAAGAGAATTCTTCAATAACTGCAACATTTTATGACATAAAGCTTTATTAGATATAATGAAACCTGTCATGTTTAGGGACTCAGTGCCCAACTTCAGAGATCTACTCTCTCTCATTCCTCCTCCATTTATGTTTCTTCCTTTAATTTCTTGCTTAATACTTAGGTCGAAATTTCAAAAAATTTGCTAGTCAGTGCTTACATCAGGAGCACACTCCTTCACAGTGAAATACTTACTGACCTCCATATCAAATATTTGCTACAAGACAATGGAGTAAAACTACTTTGATGCAATTATTGTACCCTGTTTGATTGAAATACAATTAGATTATTTAAGGACCCTTCAGAGGAAACTACTTTCCAGCCTGCTTAAATCCAAGAAGTTATTCCCTCCTAATAAAGGTGTGAATATTGATAAATATTTGTTCCTTGAAATTTAGATTAAAAAAAAAAAAGAAAATATTTTCCAGTGGTAACTTTTTGTATTTTGAAAAATGCCACAGGCCCTGTAGTCCTACTTTTCCTGAGCTCACTATTGCTTATTTGTGTTTGTGTTACTCAGTGTAGTTTTCATGCAAGCTTGTGTTGCCTGCATAATATGTATTAAAGAAACATGAAAAAAGTAAAATCTCTCTGACTTTTCCCTTAAATGTAGAAAAGCCCAGTTGTCCAGCTGAACTTGACAAACTACAGAAAAATACTGTTTGCTTCTCCAGGAACTCCAAGACATGAAACTCCCCATGGCCATAACCCAGAGGCACTTGCATTGCGGGGTACTACTGTTCCTGTTGTGGCTGCTTGTATTTTTTGTCAGTCACCATTTAAAACTTAATCACTCTTCCTCTTTAAGACAGCTACACTAGTGTAAAAATAACCAGTCATTCCAAGTCTTTAAATCAGTTTGTTTCCTGCACTATGTTTCATGTCTTCCATGGTTCCATTCCTTCTCTTCTCATCCACCTCCTCCACCTTTCCCCATTACATGAATCACTTTCATGTAAATTATCATTACTGTTTGTCACTCAGCCTAACCCTAAGAGAATATTACCCCTATTAGAAATGTATGCATTTTACAGAGCTATTTGGGAAGAATGTGATATATAAAAGAAAATAGAAAAGAAATGTTTTTACCATTTTACCATTACCAACCTGCCTGCAGAATTCTCTTTCCATTGCAGATGTATAGCAAAACACATTGCAATCAATGGATTTTTTTTTCAGTCTAGTTATTCATTGCAAGTGATAGGTATTTATTATTATTATTGTCATTGTTGTTGTCATTGCTATTAATATTATTAGGAAAAACAGTTTTAATATTTTTCTATGTAATTTAAGTAACAAAGAAAAAGTGTCTTTTTTCTATCACAGAAGAATTCCCCTTTTTGTTGTACTGTTTTACTGTTTTGCATTATAAATATACCATAAACAGCTTTTAAGGTCAAGCAGAAAGGAAGATTTTCTTTTCCAAACATCTGTCAGCAACCACATGGAAGAAAAGACAGTACTAGCATAATTTAGCCTGCTTTCACTCTGTGAAAAATGTTCCTTGGACACTATGTCAGGACATGTACTTTAAGTAAAGCTTTTCCCAAGTGCTTTATCTTAACATTGTATGGCTTTGCTTCTCTTACACTAATATTTGTCATTGTCCTTATTGTTTGAGGCTACAAATATGTCAGAAAAGGATCATAAATGTTATTTATTCTTCTGGCATCCAGGCCTCATTGTGATAAGAGTGAGCAGTTGCCACTCTGCAGATGGCAAGAAAACTGGTTTCAGGTTTATTGTACCTGGATGTCATTGATGGCTGTGCTGGAACGCAACAAGCTAGTGAGAAAGCATTAGGTTTGGCAGGCAGAGTGTGGTTTGACATGCGTCCTTTTCCATCAGGGGCTGCCACAGGGCAGTAATAACTACACGTACCCAAGGGACTGGAAAATTATTTTGAGTTCTCTCCTCTCATCCCCCCCATTAGCATTTAGTGTAAACGTACAATGAAGCTGTTGGTTCTGTTGAGTCAGAAAAAGAAAAGCCACTGAAAAATATTTAATCTGAACTGATTCAGTATAAATCTCTCTTGGATCCTTCAGTAAAATATGCCTAAGCTGTTCTGGAATTATCTCCTTGGGTAGGAAAGACTGGCAAATATAAGATATAAAAGCATCAAGCCTATTCATTGCAAAACAAGGTATATGAAAGGAAGCAAATTTCTGCAAAGAAAGTAGGCTTTAGGATTAATAGGAAAACTCTGACACTAACCATAATCTGCATGGTGTACAGGGTTCAAAGCCATAATCCTCTCACCTGGCCAACATGATGAGGAACCCAGGAATCCAGTGAAAACTGAAAGCATTCTGAAAGTGAAATACTGTCAGATAATATCAAGGTCTGTAAAGGCACAACATATATAAAGGGGGATCTCTTTTCAGTCTAGTTTATGTGGTGAAAAACAGCATAGGTAGACTTCAGGGCACAAAGTCCACTTGTTGGGTTAGACATGCTTTTTCCTACTTCATTGGAAGATATGAGGTATATAGCTTCTTCCAATTAGCCTTGTTAAAGAATTCCTTCTTCTCTGACATGGATTTTATGGTTAGATTACCATATCTGCACTGGCCTCCACAAATTGCATTTGTAAAAGTAAACAGCTCCAGAGAGGGATTTGGGAGACATTTAGGATAGGTCAGAGGAATTACCTCTGAAGGCCTTTTTTTTACCTTTAACTGGGAAGAAACCTGGCTAAAGACTTAAATGTTTACATTCTGTATGTTACAATGTATGAATCCCAACCCTTGTATCTTACATGCTGAAATCATCATACCTGAAGTACTGTTGCTTATAATTTTATTGTAAATAAGGCATATGAAAGGATTTTGTGGGATCTCCAGAAGCCACTTCTGCTGTCTGCTTACACAGCAGGTTGCATATACAGCAGTGTGGTTACATTGCCAATGTTTTGCTTATTGAAAAAAAATTATATGATTATATTGCTTCATATTTCTACTTGTCTTCTGAAAGAAAAGTGGATTGTGGTGCCAAAGGAACCTTCTTCTGATACAGAAAATTGTGAGATATCACCACCATACAAATAATAATATAGGACAAACTCAAATTAATAAATTTAAAAAAAGGCTTGTGAAGTAAAGAAGCCTTGTATTTTTTCTGTAGACATGTTGGTGTACATAGTCAAAGTAGTCATAGTTGGTGTACAAAGTCCTATTTCTTATGGAGAGACCAACATTTCTGTAGACATGTTGGTCTCTCCATAAGAAATAGGACTTCTCTAGAATTGATCACAACAAATGCGTTTATTCTACAATAAAAGAAAAAAGTGATGAGACAACTACATTTTCAGAACTGAATGAGAACTCTGTGCAGACAAACTTGC
Source organism: Acrocephalus scirpaceus scirpaceus (assembly GCA_910950805.1). Classification (NCBI taxonomy): domain Eukaryota; kingdom Metazoa; phylum Chordata; class Aves; order Passeriformes; family Sylviidae; genus Acrocephalus; species Acrocephalus scirpaceus. Next base: position 60,433,259 of record OU383774.1, on the reverse strand, counting down.
AAGCAATAGAAACACACAGTGTAGACAGCAATTGATGCACACGGTTCTGATATTTAACTGACTTTACTCCTCCTAGGGAGTGCTTTAGCCTCTTTTTTCAATCATGGGGGTGCTTGCTATAGCTTTATAGCAAGGTCTGATTATCTAGAGTTGCTGCATATCTAATGAAGAAAAGATATGCCAGGATTTTTTAACAGTATATCTTCAATCTGAAGTGATTCCAGAATCTTGTTTAGCTGTAAATAAAACTTGCGTGAAAGTAGGAAATTTTGAATTATTTTACTTTTAAAATTTAGAGATTATGGGGGGAAGTTTATGCCATGGGAGAGAATTTCCTGAATGGTCTGTTGTTAAGTGCCTGTGGATTTCACTTGAACTGTTGAAGAGTCAGCTGCATACTAAGTCTGTTGCCAGACTTGGTTTCTCCTGTTTGTGTGAATTAGGAAATGTTCAGAGAACCAGACTGGTCCAGATTTCATCTGTTCTTGATTTTAGGCACTTAACCAAATTATCTTCACCACCAGTTTCTTACTTAGTCGTTATTTAGTGATCCTTTCTTTTTTCGGAGATTTTCTATTTTGTTGTAAAGATCTACAGCAGAATATTCAGTTCTCTAAAATTTCAAATTTCTTTCTGGAAATCATCTGCTCATTATTTAGTAGCTAGATAGGTAGGATGGATTTTTGCTTACATAAATATAAGTTGAATGTATGTACAAATGTACAACCTGGCAGCAGCAGATTTCATATTTTAGAATCACAGAATCAATCAGGTTGGAAAAGAACTTTGAGGTCATCAATCCCAACCTATGACCTAACACCACCTTGTCAACTAGACCATGGCACTAGGTGCCACATCCAGCCTTTCCTTAAACACTTCCAGGGACTGTTACTCTACCACCACCCAAGGCAGCCCATTCTAATATTTAATCACACTTTCTGTGAAGAAATTCTTCCTAATGTCCAGCTTAGGCCATCCCTGCTGCAGTTTGAGGTTATGTCCTGTCCTCCTGTCGTTACTTGACTGGGAGAAGACACTGACCCCCATGTGGCTAACAATCTCCTTTCAGGCAGCTGTAGAGAGAGGTAAGGTCTCCCCGACCCTCATTTTCTCCAGGCTAAACAACTCCTGCTCCCTCAGCCTCTCCTCAGAGAACTCTCTCTCTGGACTTCACCAGATTTGTGTCCCTTCTCTGGACTTGCTCCAGCAGCTCAATGTCCTTCTTGAATTTCGGGTCCAGAACTGAGGCACAGGACTTGAGGTGCAGCCTCACCAGTGCCAAGTACAGGAGACAATCCCTGCCCTGCTCCTGCTGGTCACACTATTGCTGACACAAGCCAGGATGCCTTGGCCTTCTTGGCCACCTGGGCACACTGCTGCTTCATGTCCAACTGAGTGGTGACCTGCACCAGTCTTTTTCTGCTGGGCAGCATTCCAGCCACTTTTCTGTATATTTTGTGACTGTTTTTTTTAAGTTCCAGTTCCTTTCCAAAACACAGCAAAAAGTAAGTAGTTGAACATCAGCATTTTTCATAAAAACTCATTTTTTAGGCTTGTCAATTGTTTATGTTGACTTCTGTAGTGTTATTTAGTTTCCTAGCCATCTACACGAGATTGGAAGCAATGAAAAGCACAAGTTCTGATACTTTTTTATTATGGTATGTAAGAAGTGCTTTTTAAAGGGAACTCATCTTTTATTTATCTCACCAAAAAAATAGCCAGATTTCTGAAGAGTTCAGCAGTGAATATGCTGAGCTTTGGGGAAAAAAAAATGTACATCTTGCAGCTTTGGACAAAAAAGTTACGATGAGAGTCACCCACTCACTTCAAAATATGGCTTGTAATATGTTGTAGTAGACATTTAATCAGTTTGGTTAGATCACTGTCTGCTGTAATGTGTCAGTTTTGCCACTGAATTCACCTGGTTGAGGATTGTACCTTGTTCGGTACTGTTTTACTATACTTGAATTTAAAAAATTGCATTTAATACTTGATGACACAGAAATATTCAGTCAACGAGATATAGAGATCTTTATTCCAGCACACTGATTACAAATCTTTAGTAGAGGTGGTGGGTAAACGCCCCACAGTCTTTCATGCATTAGACACACATGCTCTTAACTTGTTCTGATGTCATCTTCCTTGGAGGAGGTTCCTGAAAAACATTGATGCAAAAGATAAGTTTAAAAAATCAATGACAAAATGTCACTGAGAATCGAATTCCTGTAAAGATCCTTAAAGTGGTGGAATATAAAGTAAAAGAGATGGTGTCGCTCTGCTTTTATCTCTTTGATCCTATGTTCAAGACTAGTATAGGCTTGCAGCAGTGCTTAAACTATAGCACGAGAGCAGCTATTGACCTCAGCACTATTGAGAACCTAATACCATTTATTTGAGTTAGGTTTTACTGATTTTGAACACTGACAAGATTTCTGTAGAGGCAGATCTAGGAAAAGTTTCATTTGTATTTCTCAGGAAATTCCCCTAGTTCTCAAAACAACAATAACAACAACAACAAAACCAATCAACCCACCAACCAACCACACAAATGAAAATAAAAATCTCACCCACTATTGTTGAAGAGTATATACTGGAGTTTGTAATAGACATGATAGAAAAGGGGAAAATAAATTTTCTAATTTATTTGCATAACATGACTGTAAATAGCACAGATGAATAATAGTAATTCACCTTCTGATATATGGAGATATTACTAATAACACACTGCCTACAAATAAAGGAAATATTCTGTTTTAAAAATGTATGGATTTTTTTTTTCCAAAACTCATTAAAAAGAAAAGAGACTGATTGCAGACTACATAGATTGGTCATTCCAAAGAGCTACTTTGGTCTCTGTTCTGTGATTATAAATTATGTCTATGGTTTAGTTTCTAGGTCAGTGATAATACTTGAGTATTAACATGATTCCGTATCTTAAGTTCAGGAGAAACAAGCCATCAACTTTTCATTTTCAGGTTTTATCCCTTAAGTGAGATTAACTCAAAGTGATCACACCATGGTGAAGTGGTCTTACCAAGGCATAATGAAACATCAGAATAACACATACTGAAGCCAAGCTTTGCCTTTCACAGTACTGGAATCCCAAGCCATGTGGGGAACCCAGAAAAATTTTGGACTTCTTTTCCTGACCTTGTCCTAATTTGAAACTAGTTCCAACTAAGAATTTGTGAATTGAAATGAGTGAAGAAGCATTAACTCTTTTCTGCCACATTTTGCTTTTACTTGTCCATGATCAGCTTGTGATTTTATACACCTCAAGTTACACTGAATAAGCAACAGCAAAGAATGTCTTTTCCCATTCATAGGTACAGCTTTCCAAATTGTGATTATATGTCTGCTTGTAGTGCATTGGAGGGGAAAGTTGGTGACTTAGTTTTTTATGTATAAAATATTTTTTATGTATAAAATATAAACATACAAATGGAGTGACTAAGTGTGTGGTATCTATGAAACATGGATGACTCTTTAAAAATATATGTTTGAATAATTTTCTGCTCTGTACTGGGTTTATATTTCCTACTTTCTGTGCTTTATATTGTTAGATTATAAAATTCAATGATACTGATAAAGACTAGAACTGTGTGGACTTGACTGAGGCCATGAAAACTTCTGAAGGTTTGTCTTATATCTCTGGTATTTCCTCCTTTTGATCCAATTTAGCTAGGGAAAACACATATCCTGAGCATACTTCACTTTTAAAAATATATATTTTTTTATATAGCAGGAAAAGAAAAAGTAGCATGAAGTGTATTCTACACAGAGATGTGTATGTATTCCAGTCTGTAGTTCATATAAGTGTACTGTAAAAAGCACAACTGAAAATCACCAGTCACTTAAAATGTCATAGTCTGGAGTATGCCTGAGTTGTGCTGTTAGTATGGGAAGTGAATTCAAATAATAGGTGCCATTACTGTAGCATGAAACTATTAGATAAAGTTCACTGTGCTTGACTAGATCACTTAAACCTTTATTAGGAAAAAAAGAAGAAATTTGAATGTTCTTATTTTCTTCCTTAATTTGAGCAGGGGCTCAAAGTTTAACCAAAAGCATCTGGAAATAAGTTCCAGTGCTATGCTTCTGGTTCAAGTTTGAAAGAACAGAAGGCAAAACTCCCTGAGCATGGTGCTAACTAGTATCATGGGGGTGTCAAACTTGATTTGAGGTAGATTGACGTGTCATTATTCCTCACATTCCTGCCTCTTTTTTAATGATCTGCACCTGAGCTCTGGTGTGTATTTTGTGACACTTATTAGCAATCTACCGGTCCGAGAGAACTGTTGTTTATCCATCTCTCACCTGTTAAAATGTTAACAAGATGAGACGTGCCACAGTGTCTGGTGCCAACTGAAGGTCATGGATGGAGTGAAGAAGCCCCTGACATCTGTCTCTCGCAGTGGGCTTTGCACTGTGCTTCACTGAGAACAGCAGGCTGAGCAATTTCTCACCATTAATATCAATGGGACCTGAACGCCTATTACTGGCACGCATTCCTCGGCTCCAGGAGTGGAAGTGTGGAGCTATTAACACACCTCATTCACATCTGAATTAAGAATGTTGAAACAGTTCCACATGGCAGATAAACCAAGTAAGTCATTAGGCTTATTGTTGTCCACATGCACTCTAGTGCCTGATGGCAACTGCCCCCGACAGTTGTAAATCAAGACTCCTAAGTGTCAATCAACCTGGATTAATTTTTTCTTGCTCTTATTTTTCTTTTGTGAGGGTCTGCTTGAAAGCAACTAGGTCTCATTGAGTAAAACATTTATTTTGATTTCCATGCTGCAATATATTTATAATACTCTAGTATTACTGGGACTTGCATTGTGGAAAATTCTTATACCATTGCAATTAGAAGTTTTTTAGGATGGAAGAGATGCCTTTCATGTAAAATAGTTTTAAGTCATAGAATCATAGAAAGGCTTGTGTTGAGAGGAACCTTAAAGATCATCTAGTCCCAAATCCAATGCCATAGGCAGGCATGCCACTCAATACACCAGGCTGCTCAGGGTCCCATCCAAACTGGCCTTGAACACTTCCATGGATAGGGCATCCACAACTTCTCTTGAAAACCTGTTCCAGTGCCTCACCAGCCTCTGAGTAAAGAATTTCTCCCTAACATTTAATCGAAACCCACTCTTATGCAGTTTAACACCATTGACTCTTGTCCTTCACTATTTGCCTGTGGAAAAAATCCTTCTCCCTCTCTTTCCTAAGGCCCTTAAGTGCAAGGCTGTGGTGAGGTCTCTCTGAAGCTTTTTCTTTATCAGGCTTAACAGCCCCAGCCCTCTCATCCTGTTCTCATAGAGGAGGTGCTGCAACCTTTGGATCTTCTTGTGGTCCAGTAGTAACTTTTCCTTTCCCTCTTTGAGTCTATGAGTGAAGGGCAGTGAGTGAAAATATGCAGTTATTTCTAAATATATGCAAATATTATATATCTATAATATCTATAGATATCTATAATGAATAGAAATTAGTCTCTATAGTGAATAGAAATTGGTCTCTTACTGACAGAACATGTAAAATAGTTTTGCAGAGGTACATGCAAAGTGATATCTCCTTTCCTTTTGTTTTCCCCATCCTCTCCTGTCCTCTTCTGTCCTGTCCTGTCCTGTCCTGTCCTCGTGAACCTGTCTGCTCTCCTTCTCCTCCTTTTCTTCCCTCTTTTCTCTCTTCTTCTTCCTTTATTTTAATCTTTTTTTGTGTAGTGGCTTCCATTTTTGTGTTTTTATTTTGCCTTTTTTTTTGTTTGTTTGGGTTTTTTTGTGGTTGGTTTTCTTTACCTTTTTTTTTTTTTTTTCTAGTAACATTTTCTTTCTTTTGAAAATCATTCAGACCTTTTAGCCCATGCTGGGCTGTCAAAGATAGTAACAGCTTGTTGAAAAACCCTCCCATTTCTTGTGGAGCACATGAAATGATGCTGTTCAACAGAGACAGTGGAAACAAGGTGCTCTGTCCTTTCAGTTTTTATTTATGGCAATGGGGAGCATATTGCTGGAGGTGCTAAGAACAGGTGCACTTTCTGAAAGTGTCAAATTTGTCTCAATTGCCTCTGGATGGAAACCCATCTATCCCAATAGCCATGGAAACAGCTCTTCTGATCCACTGCTATTTTGTGTTTTGAAATATGTGTATGTTTCATGAATGATTAAAAAACTTCGCTCTTAATCTCATTAGTATAAGGCTCTCACGCAAGACCCACTGAAAACAGCTGAACGACATTCCCGAATTTGAGAAGATTTTAGTTCTGACAGTAACAAATGTCCCACTGGCTTAGCCTTTCAAAAGGCAGACAAATGAAAAATAACTTTAAGTACTTCTATAAAAAATAAATACCATTTGTTTTTGGAGGTCTGTTTCCCAGTGGTTCCCATTGATGTAGGCTATGGTAGACATACTTTTATTGTCTTGTTTCTTTTAAAGCAAACTCAAAAACATTGCTTTGTTTTGTTTTGTTTTGTTTTGGGGGCTCATGGCTATTTAGAACAAACTCCCAATGTCTTGCAAGTTACAGCTGTACTCTTCAGTACAGTAGTGGGAAATAAATAGGAAAGATTAAGTATTCTGTAGCTGGGTTAGAGTGGAACAACAGCAAGAGACTGTTGCATTCTTTCAAAACAAACATAATTGGAAAAATTCATTTATATATTCTCTTACATTAGATGGGGCCACTGAGTGAAACATTCACTGATGAATTACTCTTCTAATCTGCGGAGGAAAACCAGCTACTGGTGAATTGGAGTCCTGGAACAGAGCCATGAGACCTAAATGGCTAAAAATGAAAACAGGCAAACATTTGAAGAGTATTCTACAGAGCACAGATCTTTCAATACCTCCCCCTTTCCATGGCTAATTCATTGTCATGGAAACTGAATTTATCAAAATGTTCTTGTTCACTCCTAGTGACCCAGTGAGTTGACTTACAGAGCTGGTGAAAGTTAACTCAGACTGAAATAATTTTTATAAATGATATGCAGCAGTTCATAAGTCAGTAAATTTTGAATGGCGTCATTGTACTTCCCAAGTAGTTTTCCCTAACCTCAAAAGACTCTTTCTGTCTGCAAACTGGAGGTGTTTGAAACATTTACTAATAAGTTAGCATGGGTGGTATGTATGACTATAGCTCATTTCTTCCCCCTCTGCTCTCCTTTAATTTGTTTTTCTTCTTACCCTGTGAATTTATGCTAAAATTTTGTTGTTTGTGTCATTTCTTTACTTGATACATTTTCCACAGCATTTTCCTGTGTTGGTATGTAGCCCAAGGATGCAAAAATCCTTCATCACTTCATCACAAACCTCTCATCTGTTACTGAAGATAGGTGTTGACTACTAAGTGCAATGCACAATGACTACTGTATGCAGCCAGCTCTGCCAAATCCAAAATAACCCTGGAACTCTGAGTGCTTTCACCATATCTCAGAAGATGGGATTGTTTGTACTTCTTCATCATACATGAAAATTTTCATATAATTATTTGGAAGGTTTTTCATCTTCCATGTCACTGCCAAATACCATCAAGGTTGATTTTTATTTTTTTTTCTGTTAGCAATTAGTGACTTGTTGTCATGGAAACCATACTTCACATGATTCTTGAACTTAAATGGCTGAATGTGATCAGCACCCTTCAGTTTTTAGCCTTAGTAGTTAAAGACTTCTTTTTGTGTGTGATCTTGATTACAGAATCACGTAAAATATCTATAAACACACAAAATGATAGCAGAAGGCTACATCAATTAAAATGGAGTATTCAATAATTCATACTTTAATTAAAGCTCTTCCTTTTCCTATTGCCGTAACCTTTCAAGTGTTAAAGCAGATATAAGAGCTAATCATTTGTATGCTGTATCTTCTCTAATTAGTAGTTTGTGAAACAATAATGAAGGAAAACAAAAAATGGATATTTAAATACTTTTGCTTTTATTCTTAATGCAATGAATGGAAACAAAAATACTTTAGAGAAAATATATTCTACGGGATTAATCTGTATCTGTGTTTGTGGACAGTATGCATTTATGTACAAAGAAAGATATACATTAGTTTCAGCTTTTTTGAAATATTCCAGAAATATCCAGAAATATTGCTGCATCATAAAGAGCTGTTTTCAGAATTTTTAGATATATTGCTCTACTAATAGTGGCAGAGTAAGCTAAAGC